>LR750102.1:284106-286606 GCA_902729485.2 Mus minutoides | reverse complement strand
GTAGCTGAAGTTCAGGGTCAGGAGGATGGGTTCCAGGTGGAGTAGCAGAGCTGGTTTCTCCAGGCTGCTGCTGGGGCTCCATGAGCCATCCAGAAGGCAGAATAAAGTGACAGCAGTGACCAGCTCCTTATAGTTACTGAACATTCCATTTAAAGTGTCATGATGGACAGGTATGAGGGTTGCACACCTGTGGGCACACAGGGCTGGAGAGATGGCTCAGCGGTTAAGAGCACTGACTGCTCTTCCAGAGGTCCTGAGTTCAATTCCCAGCAACCACATGGTGGCTCACAACCATATGTAATGGGATCCCATGCACTCTTCTGGTGTGTCTGAAGATAGCTACAATATATTCATATACATAAAAATAAATAAATAAATAATAATAAAATATATAAAAAAAATAAGAGGCTGACACAGGAAGATTGACTTGAATTCAAGATTAGCCAGGGCTAAAATGACACAGTCAAGGGGAAAAAAGAAAAAGAAAAAAAAACCAAACACCATCAACAAAAAGAACAACAAAAAATAAACAAGAAAGTGAGATGCAGATGTAGCCTAGCCATAGAAAGTCTGACTAGTGTCCCATAAAATAGGCTTGGTGGCACATGACTGCAATGCCTGAACTCTGGAGGCTGAGGGAAGAGGCTAGGTTCAAGGTTATTCCTGGTGAAGTGAAACACTCCAAGAAAGGGGGAGGGAAGCAGCTGTAGAGCAAGCTGTCTTCCTGAATCCACACCCCCTCTGTGGGCAGTAGGGTAGAACTCCAGCTCTCATTTCTGCACTCACCAGAGAAGGTGTGTGACTTTGCTGGGGCCCCAGCGTCTCTTCCTTCACTCCCCAGGGGCTGGATTTGGCTTCCTGCTTCCCCCTCTCGTGGCGCTGAAAAGGAGTACTTTCCGGGGCTGTTGGGATAGGTCCAAGATCCCAATGTCCTTGCCAGTGGCACTGTCTGCATGGTGGGAAAGGAAATATCTAGCCTTCCCCTCCAGCCAACCTCCGGCCCGGCCGAGCTGGCACCTGGGCGGGGAAGAAGGGAGAATAGTACCATTCAGACCTTTCCTGCTGCAATCGTGGATTGCAAAATCCTGGCATCCTTCTGTGCTTTATGGAGGGTGGCGACTCGGAGCTATGAAGGGAGCCCCACGCTCGCCCAGGTGCCAGAACCAGTCCCCTTGGGTCGCATGCAGGTTTAGTAGAGCCACCTCGGGCTGGGGGTGTTGTGAATCCCTCAGAAGACCACAATCACCCACCCTTCACTCATCCGATTGCCAGATGGTGCTGCGGTGGGAGGAGCCAAGACGAATATCAATTTACAACTGGAGATTGATTTGTCCAAGGTCACAGGAGGCTGACCCTGAAGAACAATGCCAATCTGACTTCCAGACTCCAAGTCTGGTGCTCATTTTCTCATTGCTGGGTTACAAAAGGGCAATGGGGAGAGTGCAGCCAAGAGGGCAACGCAGAGCAAGCAGAAGTCCAAAGAGACCGAGAGCAGGAGGCACAAGTATAAATCAGGGCTCTGCACCGTCAGTCAAGTCTCCTAACCTCTCTGAGCTTTCTTTTTGTCCTCCTAAGGAAAGGCTATTCCTAAGCACTTGCGGCTAGTCTTGGTGCCACAGACTTGTGGTTCTAGCTTACTCAAGAGGCTGAGGCAAGAGATCTCAAGTTCAAGTCCTGCCTGAACTCCCAAGTATATTTAAGGGCAAAGCAGGCAACTTAGTAAAAAAAAAGCCTGTCTCAGAACTTTCAGAAGCGCCGAGGCTAGGGAGATGGCTCAGCAATTAAGAGTATAGATTGCTTATCCAGAGGCCCTGAGTTCAATTCCCAGCACCTAAACAGAGGCTCACCACCACTGGTAGCTCTGGCTGCAGGACATGTGGGGCACAGATACACAAGCAGACAAAATACTCACATGCATACATTAAAATAAAAAAATGCTATTTAAAAAATGTTCAAGAGGTTAAAAAAAAAAAGACTGGAGATATATCTCAGTGGGGGAGTGCTTGCTTAGTATGTGTGAGACGCTGGGTTCAATCCCCTATACTGCAAAAATTAATAGGGTTTGAGTTCTACCACTTGAAATGCCCGGGATTTGCTCCTGGCTACACTGCTTCCAGGCCGTGTGACTTTGGGCAAGTCACTTAACAGTTTCCTCATCTGTGAAATGAGCAGTTAAACCCCCCAGTTAAAAGGGTGCCATGGGGGCTGGAGAGATGGCTCAGAGGCTAAGAGCACCTGCTGCTCTTCCAGAGAATCTGAGTTCAATTCCCAGCGCCCACACGGAAGCTCACAACTGCCTGTAACTCCTATTCCACAGATGAATGCAGGGAAAACACTAGTGCCCATAAAATAAAAATAGATAAATCTTTTAAAAATGTGTGCTATGACGATTTCCTCAGCTAGTGGAAGTCGGGCTTTTAGCCCAGACCTGACATACGGCAATATTAGCCATTATACTGGACATGGTAGCACATGCCTGCAATCCTAGCCCTTGAGAGGC
>LR750102.1:263424-284006 GCA_902729485.2 Mus minutoides | reverse complement strand
AGGACAGCCAGGGCTACACAGAGAAACCCTGTCTTGAAAAACCAAAAAAAAAAAGAAAAAAAAAAGAAAAAAAGAAAATTAACATTACCGACAAAATAAAGATGAAAGTACTTAGAGATTACAGGAAATGCTACGTGTTTGTGTGTGTGTGTGTGGGGGGGGGTTCTCTGTCCCCATAATAACTTAGACTCTTCCAAAAAGAGTCAGTAGATGGAAAACCTGCCTGACCTTGGGATGTTTCCTTCTAAAGCGAGCCCTGGCCTTCCCTTCTGGGTCCCTTGTTAAGTGTTTCTCACATCACACCCTCTGCCTCTGTTCCCAGAGGTGGCCCAGGACTCTTAAGGGGAACAGTCACCCAACTTAGAAATTGTCCCTGGGTCATCAGAGAACACTGCAAATCCCTGGCCTCAGGCTTTCCTAACTACCAGGTGTCACGCATGGCCCTTCACAGAAGACCTGGCCAGTGACTGTGCTGGTCCTGCAGGGTAGACTCCAGAGGGAGCCTAGGCAGCCCCAGGGAAGGTTTGCCCAGGTAGTTATGTCAACTCTCAGAAGAGGCAACAGATACAATGGGACCCCACTCACAGATTTCCCCACTGAGAATCTGTGCTTCCTTAATTCCTCTCATCCCACATCCTTCCCCAGCTGCCTCAGAGACTGGCAACCCGCCACTGCATAGTTTACTTTACAATCATCAGGGAACAGTTAATTGGGGGTTCATGTTCTCATATTAAAGGAAAAAAATTCAAAGGGCTGGCAAGATGGCTCATTCAGTAAATGCATACCACTCAGGCATGGCCACCTGAGTCTGATTTCTGGGACCCACATGGTAGAAAGAAACAACCAGCTGCGGGGCCGGGGAGGGCTATAGGGGACTTTTAGGATAGCATTTGAAATGTAAATGAAGAAAATATCTAATAATAATAAAAAAGAAACAATCAACGGTCATAGGCTGTCCTCTGAGCTCCATACATAAGCCATGATACACAGTTGTCTCACTCCACATAAAGAAATGCTTTCTAAGGTGGAGAATAGTGAGACCCTGTGTCAGAAATGAATAAATACAAGAGGAAGAGGAAGAGGAAGAGGAGGAGGAGGAAGAGGAAGAGGAAAAAGAAGAAGGAGAAGGAGAAGGAGAAGGAGAAGAAGAAGAAGAAGAAGAAGAAGAAGAAGAAGAAGAAGAAGAAGAAGAAGAAGAAGAAGAAGAAGAAGAAGAAGAAAAAGAAGAAGAAGAATTATTTTAAACCTGAAAGGGGGTACTTGGGTTTTCTGGTTTGCCTCAGCTGAGGTTTGGGGGGGGGTTGGTGATTTGGGGGTTTGGCAGCAAAATGATGACAAGGTCAATCATATGATTCCATTGGTCTTTATTATTACAAAATGATTGCTGTCACCCTAGGCATCCCATCCAGAAAAGGAGAGTAATGCTGTAATAATAACCTGGCCAGTTATTATTGTGTTAGCTTTCTCTACAAAATTGGGGGTTTTAAAACCACAGTCAATTATGACAACAAAGCCTGACCTTTGAGAGTTTTGTGTGTGCTGTGGTCTCCTGACCCCAGCCAGGACCTGGTTGGAGCACTCGCACTTCCGGAAGGGCTGGAGGGTTGGAGCTGGGTCCTCTGTAGAGCTGCCCTGCTCTGCCCTGCCTTGCCCTGACTCTAGCTCTTGGCCAGCTTCTCTCAGAGAACACTGGACTGGTTGTTGCCTCACAGCAGGAGCCAGCCCGAGTAACTGGGAGCTGGGAGATTAGATCTGCTGCTGAGGCAGCTTGGAGGGTCACTCGAAAGGGTGCGGCCAGGGGAGGGGCTTTTAGGGAATCTAAGAAGTCCCAGTGCAAGAGCCACAAGGTTCTCTTTCCAGCATTTGAGCTATCTAATATTCTGAATGCCTTACATATATATACACGGGGTGGGGGTGGGGTGGGGCACAAGAATGTATCTTGTCCCTTGTCAGGACTTGGGAACTCTTGTGTACTAAAGGACAGAAAGCACAGGGTGCCAGGCCCAGTGGGATGCAAGAGAAAGGAAGGGGACAGAGCTCAATCCAAAGCCAAATGCTAGTTCCCAGAGTACTGGACGCGATGTAAAGCCCTCTAAGTACACAAGTACAAGGGAACCAAACAACCACCTCGTTGCTGGGTGACCCTGCCCGAACTCCCTCACCTCATATGGTACCTTGTACCAGGGCCCTCGTCTCTCCCCTCTTGCCAGCTTTGCAAGAGTAAGAAATCACATATGCACCAGTTCCTGGTTCCATCAGACCGGTGGTCACAGCATTGGCATTGAGATGCCTGTTCATCCTAGAGAGTCAGAGTCAGAGTCAGTCAGACTGGGAACTCAAGAGAGAGCTGACTATATTACCAAGTGGCTTATGAAGTAGCTGAGGAGCTTGATAAGTCGGTGCTATATGCAGTTGACTAGAGACCCCTGCACAGCTATGGTCTCAGATGCACAGTCCCAATATTGGAGGTCATTTGCCTCAGGCCCAGAAAGACTTGAGGGTCCCTTTGAGTCTGACTGCAAGAGAAAAACCCCTAAAATCTTAGCCCCAGGAATAAGTTCCCTCTGACCTGTGGGGAAAGTGGTCCACCCAGGCTATCCCTGATTGGATGGGGCCCACCCACAGAAGCAAGCCTGGTCTACCTTGTTTAGTCTGTGGTTTGAACGTTAAACTTTCAAACTCCCCATTGCAGAAAATCCCGAAATAATGTTTGGCCAAATAATCTGGGCGCTCCATCGCCTGGGCGAGGGGACTTTAAAACCGCCTGTCACAAACACCTTTGGTGCTTCTTCCAGATGATTCTAAGAGCTGTTGGACAGCACCTGCAGGAATAGAAGGATTTCCTCCCAGCAAATGAGAAAAATAACAAGAGGGTCTTCCTTAGAATGAAATGCCTTCAACCCAAAGGATTATATTTTTCTTGTTGTTGTTTGTTTTGGGGACTGCTAAACAGTCCTTCCTTTCATGGAAATAGTTCCTCCCCATATGATTAGTTTAGATTTTTAAACATTCACTAAATGTTAATCCTCAGTGTACCACACTGGAACACAGTGGAACCATTCAGAGGTAGTGGAACCATTCAGAGGTAGGGCCTCGAAGCAGGTGCTCAGGGCATTGTCCTCTGCTCCTGCCCTGATGTGCAACCTTAGCACAGGTCTAAAACAATAAGGTAGAAGCTGGGCTAGGCTCCCCCTGAGGCTAGGGGCCAAGATAAACCTTTTATCTCTCTGAGTTCATTGTCTCAGGTATTTTGTAAACAAGGATTGGAAACCTGATTAACAGTGTTCGTAGCTAGCCGGGTGTGGTGGCGCATGCCTTTAATCCCAGCGCTCGGGAGGCAGAGGCAGGAGGATTTCTGAGTTCGAGGCCAGCCTGGTCTACAAAGTGAGTTCCAGGACAGCCAGGGCTATACAGAGAAACCCTGTCTCAAAAACCAAAAAAAAAAAAAAAAAAAAAAAAAAAAAAAAAAAAAAAAAAAAAAAAAAAAAAAAAAAAAAAAAAAAAAAAAAAACCCAAAAAACAAAAAAACAGTGTTCGTAGCTGGGGCGGGGCGTGGTGGCGCACGCCTTTAATCCCAGCACCCAGGAGGCAGAGGCAGGCAAATTTCTGAGTTCGAGGCCAGCCTGGTCTACAAAGTGAGTTCCAGGATACCCAGGGCTACACAGAAACCCTGTCTTGAAAAACAAACAAACAAACAAACAAACAAAAAACAGTGTTCATTCGTTTGATAAAACAAAATAGAGATTTAGCAATACTCGTCCCAACATTTGAAGGGAAATGTTACTAATGAGTTAAATGCAAGCACCCAGAAGCCTAGGTGTGTGTCCTTCAATAAGAGGCCATGGAGCATGTGAAATGTAGTTAGTCCAATTGTTTTAAGTGTAAGCTTTTTATGTTGCATTTCAAAGCCTTAATACGAATAAAAGGATGTAAAATACCTATTAAAAAACCAACTGTTTTTTATATTGATTACATGTTGAAATGTTAATACTTTGGAATATATATTGGGTTGAATAAAATAAATCATTCTCCCTTTATTTTACAAAAAAACGTGGTACCAGGCAATCTGAAACTGTGTGCCTTGGTTCAACATGTTGCATTTCTGATGGACAGGATTGGGCTGGTCCTTCTCATTTGCAAATCCTTCCTCGGGGTAGACAGCAGCTTTTGTGGTATAGAAAACCCTCCCAAAACATGGTGTCTGATTAAACAGCAAGCAGGCATTTATCTAACGGTCCTGCTGGGCTTACCTGGGCAGTCCTGCTTGGAATTTACCTTGTCCTCCTCAGCCCCACTGCTCAGTTACCTGGTTCTGCTTCAGGCAATTGGCTGGTGGTTGCTAGGGTGACAGCAATGACTCCAAGGCCAATGCCCAACTGGAGGTCTCGGAGCTCTGCGGAGAAGCTGCAGGGTATTTCGAGCCAGGCTTGGGGTGTATCATTTCTAGCATCCCAGCTGTTCAGGACAGGTCAAAGAACCATTTAGACTCAAGATCTGGGCAAACTGTCTCTTTAATGAGCAGTGCTACAGAGAACTGCAGCCACTGCTATATTCTTATGCCAACCCCAGTGGCCACAAACATCTCCTTCAAGGATGACATATTCCCTGTCCTCTGGGTCCGGCTCTTTGCTCGGTACTCTTTATGATTTGAAATGTACATGTCTGCCCTAAAGTAACAGGGACCTCGCACTCGGTTCGGAAGCATTAGGGGCTGGGGATTAAGTTGTCAGGAATCGGCTCTCTAACCTGGAACGAGTACAGAAGGGCTGGAGAGAATCAGCTTAGGCCCATCTGCCACTCCACTGATTGCTGGGCCAGAAAGCAGTGTCCAAAGGATGTTGCCACAAGGTACCATCTTGGAAGCAGAGAAGCAGGAAGCCACACCTGCTAGCACCTTGACCTTCGACCTCTCAGCTTCCAGAATGCTGAAAGAACAAATTTCTGTTCTTTATGAAGTACCCTATGTAAGTGTATTCTGATCTAACAGGGCAAATAGACTAACACAGGCCTTTCCCTTCATAACATAAAATATTAAAAATTATTTTACGAGCCAGGCATGGTGACACACGCCATTAATCCCAGGCAGCAAAGGCAGGTGGATCTACAACGTGAGGATAGCCAGGGCAACACAGAAACCCCGTCTCCAAAAAACCAAATAAAATAAAATAAATTTTTGTATGACACTGTTGTAGCAAGGCGTGAAACCCAGCCTGGCTCTGTCACTGCACAGACATCGTGTTTGCTGCCTTTGTTTTCTTCTGCCTTTTCAAGGAAATAAGAAAACGAAGCCCCGCATGGGAGACACCATGCCTCCTCCCCTCCTGGAGAGCTCAGGGCAGCTCTTTGTGGCTGAGCAGACACGGAGATCTTGAGCAACTGCTTAGCCACTTTTCCAGGAGCTTTTTTGAGAGAGGCCAGAGCAGCCAATCATGGAGTGGATTGCTTGTTCCCTCACTTAACTGCACTTTGATTATCCTGCAAAGATATCCAGGGCTCTACCTGGCGTGTAAGTGGTGAGCCAGTGTCTCTTCCCAGGGACCTCGTGGCAGCCACAGGTAATGGGCAAGCACAACTAGCGGTTCACGTAGTGTTAACAGCACCGGAACCCCTCCTGCATCTGCTGCCTGCTAGAGTCTCAGAGTGGCAGCCTTTCTGAAGGAGATGGGCTAGGTGTCTTCTTTCTCTACAGTGTGAAGTTTACCCAGAAGCAGCAACTGAGGCTTCAAGATGTCCAGGGCTTCTGAGAGAACATGCCAAGCTAGTTTCCTGGCTCCACGCAAATCCTACCACTGAGGACTCTGTTCTGAGTAATGCAGGACTCCTGCAACAATCCTTACCAGGCTTTCTATATGACATCTGTGAGAGGCCAGCGCAGTGGACACATCAAAGAGTGATGAGAGAAGTTCCTGAGAGGCCACACGGGACAATGGAGGGCTAAGGTGGCCTCTCTGACCCCTAAAGCTGTGGAGGACAGACATTCAGAATCGAATCACAGGGGTAGGTGTTACGTTGTATCCTGTCCCCTTCACTGTCTGTTTAGAAGGCATATTAATTAGCCTTACAGCTTTAAAGTCATGAAGCCCCACCTCTTCTGCACCTTCTGGGAGAGTGCCCAGCCAGGTGGGGAAGGGCTTCCAGTCTTTCTCTGCCAACTGGTTTCTCTGTGACCTGGTTTCCAGCAATTTGGCACAAACTGAGGATCCCTGAGCTCACAGAGTTGGTTAGTGAGGATCGTTGAGGAAGACAGAAAGCATCTGACCATCTTTTAAAGAGGTACTCTGGCCTCAGAAGTGCACAGGGAGGGGAACTCTGATGTTTGTGTTTGGTTTGCTCAAAGGCAGTGTCCCAGGCTGTGCTGACCCAATAGCAGGCCCCCAGAAGCTGGAATTGACTAGCGCAGTCTCCCCAAGCAAAGGTTGGGCGGAGAGAGTTCAGCTTTGGGAAGTCTCAGAACTCAGGAATTGTGCAGGAACCTTCAGGAGCCGCGAGGGTTTGTCAATGACCTGGGTCCTCACCTCCAGTGCCTCCGTGTCTCCCTGTTCCCAGAAAGGAGCAGCCCTTTTCACATTCACAGACCACACAGGCCATGCTGCAGTCAGCAAAGATCTCCCAGGCCCTGCCCCGCCGTGCTAAGAAAACAACCCGCAAGTGTGTCACCACACGAGGATTAGTGGAACCATTATGAGCTCTGACTTCCCCTGAACAAGCCAGACAGACTGATGACTGAGGCCTCCAGAGGAGTTGTGAGTGGAGTTGTCACCAGGTCAGGGAGAGAAAGGTGGCACCAGACCCCTCCCAGAAGGGCCTATCCCCGTGGGAACCCACAGGAAACCCAACCAGGTTCCCATGAAGGTAGCACACCCCCTAACACAACCAGTTAGGCGAACGTGAGGTCAGCAGCAGGTCCAGCCTCGCACACCACTCCACCTGAAGTGCACACTGATTACAGTTGGGGAGCTCTGCTCTCAGGGGACCAAGAGCCCCCTCTGCAGCTAAAGTCTTTTTAGCACTCTCTACGCGCTGTTCCGTGGAGTTCTGGGAAGGATAGGCAAGGGTATTTGTATAGGACTGCACAGGGGAGGCGTGGGTACCACATGTGCAGCAGGTTCAGGATCTGTGGCTTTGAGTCAGCTTCAACCAGCACCTCCCATCTTCCGCCCCCGCCCCCCAACCCTCCACCAGGAGCCAATGCACATCTTAGGGTGTTTAGAAATGAGTCTGGGATAGAGAGAACTGATCAAGAAGACAGCCTATAGAATGGGAAAAAAAATATCTGTACCAGCTATACATCTGACGGAGAATTAATATCTACAGTGCGCAAAGAACTAAAACAAACCAAAAAGCAAACGAACCAGTTTAAAATGGGCAGATGAAGTGAACCGACAGACCTCAAAACCGGAAGTGCAAATAGCCAATAAGCACACGGGAAAGTCAACTTCAAAAGCGTTCAGAGAAACGCATATGGAATCTACATGGGGACTACCTTACCTGGCCCAGCTCCGAAAGACAGTCATAAAGAAAACAAATAACAAATGACACTGGTGGTAAAGTGGGCAAAAGAAAACCCTTAGTCATTGCTAGTGGGACTGAAAACGAAGCTGCCTGTGGAAGTCAGCATGTCATTATTCAATACACAAAAATAGAGATTCCATATGATCAGCCGTCTCACTTCTTGGTATCTGCCCAGGAGGTTCTCTATCAGCCAATCACAGAGACACTTGCAAATCAATGTTTATTGCAACACTGTATGAACAGCAAGATGGGTAAGGAAAATCAGGTTTATGTGCACAGTAGACATTTTTCAGGCATAGGCAGGAGCTATGGAGATGGCTCAGGAGGTAAAGGTGCTTGTCCCCAAAGCCTGCCAAACTGTCCTCGGAACTTACAGAACTCACAGAAAAAAAAAAAAAAAGTTAGATGTGCTGATGACAACAGCAAGGCCAGCTGTCCTCTGCTGAATGGAAGGTGGGGCAGGCCAGCTAGGTCAGGGCACAAAGTATGGTGGGAACAAGGAAGCCCCTGCTAGGTGAGCACTGTGCCAATTGAGGTGTAGGTTTGGGTGTGAGTAATCTCCCACCTCCCTCCTCTCTCCCCCCTCTCTTTTTCCCTTCCCTTTCTTTTACATTGCCAGGACCTCCTTTGCACTAGGCAGGGATCCTGTGTAGAATGGGGCAAGGCTAGCAACCCCTTTGTCCAATAGGGGAAGCTGAGGATTACAAAGGCTGTGACTAGCCACCACCGCGGTCACCCAGCATTTATGTGAGTTCTGAGAATCTGAACTCCAGTTCTTTTTTTTTTTTTTTTTTTTTTTTTTTTTTTTTTTTTTTTTTTTTTTTTTTTTTTTTTTTTTTCATAAAGATTTATTTTACTTATTATATGTAAGTACACTGCTGCCGTCTTCAGACACTCCAGAAGAGGGCGCCAGATCTCGCTACAGATGGCTGTGAGCCACCATGTGGATGCTGGGATTTGAACTCATCACCTTTGGAAGAGCAGTCGGGTGCTCCTACCCGCTGAGCCATCTCACCAGCCCCTGAACTCCAGTTCTTATCTCTGAGTTTGCATAGTAAGCTCTTTAACCAGTGAGGCTGAGATGGCTTTCTCTCAGCCCCTTGGTGTTTGTTTGTTTGTTTGAGGCAGGGTTTCTCTCTCTGTGTGGCTCAGGCTGGTCTCAAACTCACAACCCCTCTGTCTCAGCCTCTTGAATGTAGGGACTTTTGAGTGTATACCATGGTAGGTCCACAGCTAATGTCTGGCAGAAATAAGACTTTGGAGGGAGGAGGTAGAATGGGATGGTTTCTCCCAATGTGGCTCTGGCCAGGCTCAAGTGACCGCCACTCCCTCACTCCGAAGCTCTAGGCAAATACCACCATATGCAGCTCAGAAATAAGTCTGTATCCACTTGTTATAAGCCAGACCCAGGGTCTTGTGTATTCTCCTGCCTCTCTGTAGAGGGGTCTCCAGGATATTCTAAATATTCCAAACACGTGATAAGTGGAACAAAGGGAGAATTTCATTGTTTTGGGCAAGCTTTTTAAAAACCAGCCTCCAAACGAGTGTCACATAAATGTATTTCCGCTGCCCTTATTTGAACACTTCCCTCTGGCTCCCCTCGCATGTGGGTGTCAGTCTTAATAGGAAAACCATATGCCTTTGTTCCTTTTCAACTTTCTTTGCTGGCAAGAACACAGCCACATGAGGAAAAGGGGAAAGGAAGCGGGGGACGCATTGAGGAAGGAGGGATTCCAGCTTTGAAGTAAGGAAGAGTTTCTGGATAGTGTGAGCTGCTCCCGGTGTCTGGAAATGCAAACAAGGATGTGTTTCAAATCTGGAAATCCTGGGGTCCCCTTCTCCCCATAGGCTAGCAATGACCCCTATGCTTCCTGTCCTCTTTGGCTAGTTTCTAATGCACCCCCCCACCCCGCGCGTGCAGGTGGAAGATGACAAGCATAGGGGTTTCCAGGCTAGCTCATACTTCCCACAGGACCCTAGTGGTGTTGACGTAGAGCAGACACAGCCGTTATGAAAGACTTGTTTGCCTTGTGTTCGTTTCCCTGGAAACAGTTCCTGAGATGGGGATGCTCTTGTGGGAGGCATGAGGAGGGAGCTCTTGGGAACAACATCCGTGGGGTGAAGGGAGTAGACTGGGTTAATGCGACTGCGACTGCGACAGAGACCTCAGCAGAGGAGTTGGACCCTTTGCCACTCCCTTACCAAGCTTCTCCAGTAAAGTGGGAGGCTCTACTAAGAGCCTTCGGCCATGTTCCTCCCTGTCGGGGGCAAAAACAAAACAAAACAAAACAAAACAAAACACCCGATCAGGTCCTAGTGCTATGTATAGGCAGCCAGCAGCCACCCTGCAACATACTCCATGGGCTTGGTGCGGGTACTCATCTCTTCTTAGGGCACAACATATCCTGTACTCTGCTCCATCCAGTGATAGTTCCTTAGGAAAGGCAGAATCAGCTCCTGGACAGGTTCCTTACTGGTTTCCTGGGAAGAGCCGATGAAGAAGGTATCACTACACTAATAGTAATGCCTGAGACTTGTCGTAGGCCCTTCACAAGGCCAACTGCACGCAGAGGTGTCCCTGCTTACCACGCCTGCTAGACTGTTAGCCTCAGGACAGAGCTCTTTCCATGCCGGGCACTTAGGTCTGTGTCCAGGCGGGGCAGGACCCTGCTCTCTGATGAAGGATAGTGGTCCTGCCCCATCAGCTCAGTTTCCTATCATCCCAAAGTGATGTGCTATACTTCAATTTCTGATGTCTCCCTAGGCGTCCAAGGAAATTCCACTCAGTAATTTCCTCGGTGGTGGTGCAGGGCAGGCAGTTCCTCATCAGCCCTGTCACCACGACTGGAGGCCAGGTGTGGTGGGGGGCTAAGACCGAGGTAGGGCAACTGCTCCAAATTTGAGGCAAGTCTGGTCTGTGGAGAAGTCTCAGGCCAGGAAAAGCTACATAGTGAGATACTGTCTCAGAAAGCCAAAAATAAAATAAAATAAAAAATAAATGGAAGATGGAGGAGATGACTCAGTAAAGTTCTTGTGAGGTAACCATGGGGACCTGACTTCTATTCTCCAGCACACTACATTAAGAAAAAGTCAAACATGGTGGGTGCATGCCTGTACACCCGTACTGGGGGGCAGGGGTCAACCAGGTTGGTAGAGGAGGAAGAGGAGGAGAAAGAGAAAGAGGAGGAAGAAGAAGAGGAGGAGGAGAAAGAGGAGGTGGTGATGGTGTATGTCTGTGTCTCTGTGTGTGTATCTGTATCTGTGTGTGTCTCTGTGTCTGTATGTCTCTCTATGTTTGCATGTGTGTCTGTGTGTGTGTATGTATGTATGTATGTATGTATCTGTGTGTGTGTCTGTGCCTGTGTGTGTCTTTGTGTCTGTATGTAGCTCTCTATGTATGTATATTACTCTGTGTGTATGTGTATCTCTGTATGTGTCTGTGTCTCTCTGTGTGTGTGTATGTATATATGTATGTATGTGCATATGTCTGTGTGTCTGTATCTGTTTGTATGTGTCTCTCTATGTATGTTTGTCTGTGTGTCTGTGTGTGTATGTATGTATATCTCAGTGTGTGTCTGTGTGTATGTATGTGCATGTGTCTGTGTGTCTGTCTGTATCTGTGTTTGTATGTGTCTCTCTATGTATGTTTGTCTGTGTGTCTGTGTGTATGTATGCATATCTCAGTGTGTGTTTGTCTGTCTGTCTGTCTGTCTGTCTGTCTCTGTGTGTGTCTGGATGAATGTATGGATGTATGCATATATGTATATATGTGCATGTGTCTGTGTGTGTCTGTATCTCTGTGTTTGTATGTGTCTATGTATGTGTGCCTGTGTCTGTATGTATGTGTATCTCTGTGTGTGTATATATGTATGTATGTATGTATGTATGTATGTATGTATGTATGTGTAAAGAGTATGGAAGAGCTCAGAAGAGGGAACTGGAATCCAGCCAGGGCTTTAGTTTCTGAGACTTTAATAGAATGATGGGCGTTGGGGTGAGAGGCTACAGAGGACAGACAGATAGAAAGGGAAGGTTGGGGAAGGGCGCAGCTGGGAGCTGGCCATCAGCAAGAACACCAGCATCTAAACTGAAGAACAAAATGGTACGTTATCAGCTGACAGAAACCCAAGAGCAGCCCCAGCCTGGCTCAGTCTGGGGGTGGTGGTGATGCCCTGGTTAAGAAAGTGGTAGTAGCAGCAGCGGCAGCAGCAGGTGAGCTTTCCTCCAAATCCAGATCCTACTTCACCTCTTTCATTTGCAACTCTGTCTTCCTCTGATCAACTACACTCTTTATACAGTTCTCAAAACCGTTATCACCTTCTTCTAACTTCGAAGTTGGCCCGAGGCTGGGATGGGCCAGGGAGATCAAGGAAAGAGTTTTCCACTCAGTAATTTCCGTGGAAATTCTCTCTTCCTCCATTTTTTCCCCCTTGGTTCTTCCTAGCCCGCTTCTTTCTCAGCTCTTTCTTAGCGTTTTGACTCTCTGAAGAGGAAGTTGTGTGTTCTCAGGTTGGGTGATCCCTCCCACCTCCCACGCCCCCTCAAGCAGCAGCTTGCTGAATCTTCCAACTCTCTCCCGAAGTCAGGGCCTCCTGTGTGGTTTGCCTGTATTTATCTCGGTCTGAGAGAAAAGTCCCTGCTTGAATATTGCTTCAAGAGCGGATTCAAATCCCTGAGCATTCAAGTTGAGAGGCCAAAGCTGCCAAAACGGGCCGTGCTGACACGTTCACTGGAAGCTTCTGCTCACAAGTGTGGTCGGTCACCTGTTCCGTCGATGTCGTTGTTGTCGTCGTCGTCTTGGAAACTGGGGCCAGGAGGGACACTTTCCCTGGCCTGTGTGGGTGGTTCCCAGGCTAGCCCTGCCTGATCCCACTGATGGAACACTGAGTCTCGGGATGAGGGGCTGCTAACGGGGATTGGCAGAGAACATGTACTTTTTCTCCCTAGGAGCCCACTCCCTTGTTTTAAGTTCTTATTTTGCTCTGCAAGAGTACACTGGACAGAGGGTGGTACATGGCCTTGTACTGTCTGATTCCGTGGCTACCCTGAGGCATTCCAAAGACCCTTCCACTTTTAGTTCAAAAGGAGAGACTCCTACCCTATGACTGGTCATACAGTGCTAGGTGATGCTACTCCAGAACTGTTAAGTTTCAACCCGGGACAAGTTGCACAGGTGCTTATTTAACATATCGAAGAGTACCTAGCTTCCAAGTTCTCTCAGCATCCCTCAGTCCTTACCTGTTACAGGGTATGGCTGGTGTACCCCACCCTCAACTCTCCAGCCCAGGGGCTGGGCTCCCCTGCCCCCAGGCTCTTGGCTATATAATCTAGACATTTTAGTTCCCTGCCCTTTGTTACCTTTGACCTCCAGCTGCTCCCCTCTCTCCCTTCCCCTCCCCATCTCTCTACAGGGCTCAGGATCACGTGCACTCTGGATTCTCCCAGAAGTGTCTGTCTCTGGCTATGTTCTTTCTCAAATCTACAATAAACTTTCTCTTCCTCCATACCTAGGCGCAGTCATGTCCTTTCTTTTGCTTTTTATTTCGTTTCTTTCCTTCTCCCCCGCACCCCTATTCAAGAACTTCAGTCTAGGCCCTGTTTTGTCCTCTGGCCATTTGGGATGGATAACTGGGCAAAAATGATAAGAAACGGTTAGCAGGTGGCCATCACACCTATTTCTGAAGATTGGGCCTGCCTTGGTGCTACCTTCCTGCAGGGGGGAAAGTCCGATTGCCCCTCCTGCTACACATACCACTGTCCCTTTTCTCCCATCTGCCATAGAGCTGAGCTCACAGTGGCCTTTTGTTGTCCTCCTTGGCAAGAAAGAGGAGCTGTGCTGTAGCATCTTGTTCCGTCGTCGGTGGCTCTTAGATTCACCAGAGAAGCAGACTTCCAGGCCCATGTGACAGGTTTTCCAGATTCGGCTAATGGGGCCGAGAAGACCCACCTGGGATGTGGCGGGCATCGTTCCATGGCTGGGGCTCTGGAGTGACTCAGAAGGTGAGCCGCAACGGAGCGAGCGCCCTTGTTTCTCCCGTTTCCTGACTGTAGGTGCAGCTTCACCAGCTGCCTCACACACGCCTGTAGCCACGCCTTCCCGGCCAGAGCCGCGAGCCAAAATAAACCCTTCCTTCCTTCCTTGAGTTCTTCTGTCAGGTGCTTAGTCACAGCGGTGACAAAGGTAACTTAGAAGGCACCGCCGAGTCCGTCCAGCTCCCCTCCCCTCGCCCCGCGACAAAGGTAACTAAGATGGCACAGCCGAGTCCGCCCAGCCCCTCTCCCCCCGCCCCCGGATCCGCCCCGCGCTGGCCCTTTTCAGATTTGGAAATTTTACTAACTCTCAGCACAGCTTCCTTCCAGATTTTCAGTGGCTTACCTGCACCTGGATCTTTTTTCTTATGCTTCGGCCATTTTCTCATCTCATCTCTTCTTTCCCTTCTTTTTCTTTTCCTATCTTCTTGAAAATGTAGAGTTTTCGCCTCACTGCTCTTTCCTAAAGCGGCCACCGGACGACCCTGAAGACTCAGAATTTGAGTATTCAGTGCTGTCTCTGGGTCCCTCTGCTGGAATCCCCAAGATGACCCCCGTGTGCTCCTTTATCTGATCTTTGTCCTTCTAATACTTTTTTTCTGGGGTGCAGCTTCTGGGCTTCTGTTGGCCGAGTCCATTTCTCCAAATTAGTGCTTTTTCAGTGCCGAGTCAAGCCATAAAATATTTCCTGAGTACTGTATTCTGAAGAGTCCCATTGACCTGGAAACACAATTTGACCTTTCATAATAAACCTGAAAAACGATCACATTTTTTGAAAAAGCACATTTATTATTTCATGTATACATTTATAAAATCTATTAAAATATTTTATATATACAATTAACCTGTCTGTTTACTACAGCAAAATACCCCGGACAAGCTAATTTTATAAGGCAAAGAAGTTTATTTAGTTCACAGTTCTTGACACTAAAAGAATTGTCAGAATGGGTCCTGCTCTCTCCCTACTGGGTCACCTCAGTGTGGATAACAGCAGGAGGGAGACATCACCTCTTAGGACATGGAAGCTAGAAAGAGATGAGATACCCACAACTTATTCTAAGAGCTAAAGACCTCCTTCCAGGCCTCACTACTTATTAGCCATAAAGAACAGGATAACCACGATACCAATCCATAGACCCAAAGAAGCCAAATAATGAGGGGCCAAGGGAGGATGCTTGAATCCTTCTCAGAAGGGGAAATCAAATGATGTGCTGGACCACACAGAGAAAGACACACACACACACACACACACACACACACACACACACACACACTATGGGGGCTCCCCCTTCTCGGAGGAGAGGGGGGGCTGATATTGGAATGTAAAGTGAATAAATTAAAAAAAAAAAAGTCCACCACTTGCCAGAAAGCCACTCCAGTCCAGTCCTGATTCTTCCCTGCCCACCCTCAAGTTCCTGGAAGGAACCTAAGGTAAGTACTGTTCCAAGCTCTCCAGTATTTATCTGACATTTTGAGGCATCATAACATCATCCTGACTGTTTTGAAGCAAGTTGGTACTTTGCAATAGTCTACATACATCCTCAGAAACTCAGGCTCAGGGCACCTGCTTTCTGAAAGCAGGGTAGTACTCCCACTTCTCAGATAGGGACATTATAGCAGTGCTCCCTAGGTCCTGCCCCATCTCTGCTCTGCCCTTTCTCTGTGTACAGTGCTTGACTCCACCTGGCTGGATACATTTCCAAGAGGCGAGCAGAGTAGAGGACCACCCTTCCATGCATAGCTAAAGGGCTCTTGGGTAAGGAGAAGCTTATGGAAGCCAGCTCAGGTCACCACCCAGTCAGAAACTGAACTTGGCACTTGTTCCCTGAACGTCCAGCTGTTCCAAGAACACCCTGCTTCCCTAAACCTTGCTTTGGAGTGTCCATCTCCACAGAGCTGAAGTGAGCTACAACGTGTTGCAACCCCAAATGCCACAGGGAACAGCCCATCTGTGGCTTGCATGCACCCTCCTCCTCCATGGCAGCCCCTCCAAATGTGCCTGGTTTCAGTTTGTCCTCAGGTGAATCATAAGCTGCCAGCCAGCTGTCAGCACCCCTTAGCTTGTTTTCCTTGGCTGGCATTATACAGCCTCTCTTGACATGTGCTTGCTACAAGTCACACGCTACTTCAAAGACAAACAGACCCACGGGGGAAATAGATCTGTGCCTGCAAGGGCTCCTGGGACTCAAGCTGTCTTCTCCTTGTGAAATGCCCAAGGCTGGCAGGAGATGTCACCTGCTTCAACACAGGAAGATAGGTACAGATAGGGACATGCTGGTGAGCTCATGTTTACTGTTCAGGAGGTTGTTGGGAACTCACAACTGAGCTCTGGTGATGTGACCCCAGGGCGAGCAACACTAGGATCCCCCAACATGGCATTTGTCCGGCACACACTTCTCGTGTGAAACTCAGATGCACTGGTCAGCACAAACCACTCTTTGTGGAAGTCAGAGCTGTTGGCCGGCTGCAACAGGGGTGGCGGGTGCTAGCACGGCTTGATGGCTAGCCAAAACTTACTTCCTGCTGGAATCGGGCATTGTCAAGGGACTTCTTAGTTTCAATGCTGGGTAGGGCATAGAGGGAGGGTGGGGGAGATCCCTGGTGAGTAGGGAAGTTTTGGGCCCCCAACCCTGCAAGAACCCTCCAGCAAACAGCCAGGAGGATGTTAAGTACCTCAAAAATGCCTGTCAGGAGCTGGAACTTGGTAGATTGCTTACCCAGCATTCCCAGTAACCAATTGTGGTGATTTCCCGTGTCTTATCAGTTAGGAGGAGGCTTTTTAAAAGTGAACAAATTAACCTCTTTCAAAATAATTAAGTGAAGAAGAAGGCACAAGCGGCGACAGAAGTCTGCCGGAGCAAGCGGGGCCGAATGGGGGCGGCCAGAGCAAGTGGGGCAGACCAGAGCGAGCAGGGTTGACGGAACAAGGAAAAAAAAAAAGAAGTCTGATGGGGACTTTTGGTGGTCAGGAAGCAGTCTTGGAGATTTCAACACACACACACACACACACACACACACACACACACACACACACACTATTAACTGAGCCTCACTCTGAGTGGGTGGGTGACTGGAGGTCCCCATGAAACCTGAGCACTAGCTTCTTCTCTCATCTCAGACAGAAAGGACACGAGGGAGGAAAGCTTTGTTCTGGCTGAGAGTTTCATCAGGAAGTATCTGTCCCCCATGGCCGGGGAAAGCACGACACTGGGAAGGAAGCAGGACCACGTGACAGTGACTTCTACCACCCAGGCTGGATTGGGAAGTAGGAAACACAGGAGGGAACCAGAAGATACAAACTTCCTCCAGCGGTATCACTGAGTGGGAACCAAGCGCTCTAACTCCCGGCCTGCGCAGGAGACATTTCGCATTCAAACCATAACATCTTTGCGCTTCCACGCGTCCAACATGCATGACACCAAGGTTGGTACGGTGAGGAGGGGTGGAAGGTGCTTTTATCTCTTTGTCTTCACCGAGACCTCACTCAAGGCTGGGCCCTGGGAGGCAGATGTGAAAAGATGCTCTCAAGCCATACAGTGAAATCTTACCTGGCCAAGAGAGATCCATCAATCAAATTGGGAGGGAGCCCTTCAACACATCCGGACATTTAAAAAAAAAAAAAAAAAGAAAGAAAGAAAAAAAAAGAAGTTAAAAGAAGATGGGGTGTCCAATACTTCATATTTATCTAAGGATCTTCAAAAAAATAGATTAGTGGCTGGGTGTGGTGACACATCCTTTTAATTCTAGCACTAGGGAGGCATCTCTGTGGATCTCTTTGAGTCCTAGGCCAGCCAAGGCTACTGTGCCAGATCCTGTCTCAAATCAACAAGAAATTATTATTTTATTTTGTGGGTGTGCTTTGTTTGCATATGTAAGGGCACTGTGTGCGTTCCTAGTGTCCTCAGGTCAGAAGAGGGTGTCAGATTCTTTGGATCTGGAGTTACAAGTTGTGTGGTTGCTGGGAGCCAAACCTAGGTCCTTTGTAAGCGGTAAGTACCCCTAACCACTGGACAACGGCTCCACATTCCTGCTCCCTTGCCTTCGACAAGGTCTCACTCTATAGACCTGACTGGTTTGGAACTCTTAGAGATCTACCTTCCTCTGGCTCCCGAGTGCTAGGTAGGATTAAAGGAGTGTGTCACTGCACAATCTTTTGAGCTTTTTCAGTTAGACTATCAATCATCTATCTTTTATCTATCTATCATCTATCTATCTATCTATCTATCTATCTATCTATCTATCTATCTACCTATCTATCTACCTATCTATCCCTATCATCTATCTATCATCTATCTATCTATCTATCTATCTATCTATCTATCTATCTATCTATCTATCTATCTATCTATCTATCAATGCAATAATAATTTTTTAAAAGAAGCCATTAACTTGAGGAGGCATGGGAGGCCTTGGAGGGATGAAGGAGAGGGAAATGACATAATCATATTTTAATTAAAAATAAAATAGATTTAAGAAAAGAATACAATGTTTAGGAAGTTCTAGGTGTTTCTTTGTGTATATTTGTGCTCTGCGTGGCTCTATCAACCAAAGATGAGTCCATTCAGGTGCAGCTTGATGTCATCTGGGAAGTGTGCAGAACCCTGGGCCCTACTGCCCCAGGAGTCTAGCTACTGGGCTTAGGCGTAGCCTGGAACTCTGTGTTCTAACCAGTACTTCAAGTGGCTCATGAAGCGATCCTGAGTCTAACTGTGAGAAACCTTAATGTGTTGGGGACACAGGTGACTTAGATGGGAGACTGCAGCAGAGTACCAGGAGCTCAGAGGGAAGGCTGCATCTAGCAAGGTAAGCCTCTCCCATTGCTCTGAGAACAGAGAGCTTCATTACTTTGTGTGCCTGCACACCAGGGAGTCCTTTCAGGGTAGGACCTGGAATGGAATGTGGCCTCTATCTCAGAACTGGGACTTCAAGAGTTCTGACCTAGGGTTGGCTGGGATTGACACAGGCAGCTGGAGGGAGTGGGGAGGGGAGGAAGGAAAGAGAATGAAGATGTTTGGTTTATAATCCAGTGGGTCACTGTGAGGTGGTAGTAAGGGGCTGGTGCCTTGTTTTTTAGTGGTCCACAGTACCTTGGATGATGTAGTCATGGTTTTGCTCTGACATCTGGCAGAAGGAGTCTCTCACCGGTGTAGGCTATTCTCTCCCCTTTGGTGATGGAGAAGTCCCCTTTCTTGTCTAGGAGATGACAAGCAGGTACTGATAGCAAAGAAATTCAGCTTAGAACCTAAAATATACAGCTTCACACCCTCAGTTAATCAGAGAACCAGAGGGCACTCCAGAGGCGAAGGCAGGGCCTTGAGCTTTCAAGGGTAGCTTGGATTACATAACAAGACCCTCAAATAAATAAACAAGATTCCAGAAGGACCTGAATAGGTATTGGCAAATACAGGACAGAGGGCTGGGATGTGCCTTTCTGTCTTCCATTCTTCATTACCTATGGCTCGTCCTAGGGCACCATAGACTGAGTTCACCTTTTAAAAAAAAAAAAAAAAGGAAGTAGTCAGAGAAGCTGGGGACTCTGCTGGGGATGGGGTTCCCTTAAGGGGTTTCCACGTTTGTTCTGTGGCCTGTCCCACCCAAGTAGTTCTCTTCTACATCGTCAACACAATGGTTCCTGCTTTAGAGTGTGGGTGTGGGTGGGTGGGTGGGGGTTGTTCTAGCTCAGCCCTGTTGTTTGACTTTGGGCAAGAACAGATTGTCACCAGGCATCAGTTTCCTGTTCTATACCCAGAGCTGTTGGATGACTCTACTAATGGATGTAAAATGTGTCAGATGAGTTCTCACTGATGCCAAAATACTAAAGGTCTGGAAGGAATTTTACCCATGTTAGTTACAGTTTCTTCTGGTATAACCTTCCAAGGGTCTACCGTTGTGTGACAAAACTCTTCCTGGGGAGAGGCAACACACATGGACTCACCCCAGGTAGGGATCCCACACAGAACCCACCAAAGTCCAACTTGGTGAACCAATGAGTTTTATTGGGGTTACTCACAGGGATATGCGTGAGGGTTCACTTACAGGTCCAGAAATGACTCAAACGACAACTAAGGCCCACCCTAGCACTGGTGACAGGCTCACAAAAGCTGGGGACTCGGAATATGCTGCACACCCTGCAGATAGCTCAAAAGATTGGGGAGTCCTTTCCAAGCGACTTTGGTCTAAAGTTCTTCCAGGCAGCTCGGCTGGTTTCTGCTTCTTCCAGGCAGATGGTCTGGTCTCAGAGTCATCTTTGCAGCTTTTTCTCCTTTCAGTAGCTCAGCTTGTCTGAGAATCTTCTTTGCGACTTGACTGCCTTCCATCTGAGGGGGACTCTTGGCTTTTATTGCTGACTCTGGCAGGGAGGAGCCTAGTGAATCTGGTCAGTTTCAGGGACTTCCAGAAACTATTTTGAGTTGCTTACCTTCCCGATTAAGGGGCTTCCTGCAAGATGGAATATTTTAAACTCAGAAGAAACTGTTAAACAACATATACACATAAAACTTATCTCCTCTACATATCTCCTGTTGCCATGATAAAATACACAGCAAATGAAATTTAAGGGGAAAGGGTGTGCTCTGGCTCCCAGTTTCAAAGTGCAGCCCATCACGGCAGAGAAGACACGGCAGCAGGACTATTAGGGATTGCCTGGACTCCATGAGACATTGTTTAAAAATAAATAAATAAAAATATTAAAAGCACAGGCTTACAAGGGAATAAATTCCATTGAAGAGGTAGTTACTGAAACACTGACATGTAAGTGATTGAGAGGTAAGTTTTTGTTAACAGTAAGTGCTGGTAGCAGCTTTAATTAAACACTATTTTATTTCATCAAACATCCTCCCCCCCCCCCCCCCCCCCCCCCCAGTTTTCCTGTGTTCTCTGGGAAGTCTAAGTGCATGTAGAGTTGGCTGCCTGGAGCATCAGCTCTTTCTTACTCTCATTCGGTCCCCACGCCATCCCTTCCCTCTCACCTCTGCCTCTTGACTGCATTTCAATGTCCGTTTCTTTTACCATACCTTGGACTTCACTCCTCTCCTTTGTAC
>LR750102.1:131839-238953 GCA_902729485.2 Mus minutoides | reverse complement strand
ACTTCCTGTTGATCCCATTTCCCCAGCGTTAGGAATACAGGCATGCACCACCAACACCTGATTTCATGCTGTGCTGGGTGTGTGTGTGTGTGTGTGTGTGTGTGTGTGTGTGAAACCCAGGGCCTCATACATGAGATGCTAAAGCTATCAACTAAGTTACTTCCTCAGCCTGGGTATCATCTTAAATATGAAAACACACCGTCCCCCAAGTTTTTTAGATAGGTGTGGGATAAGATTTAGTGCCCTTTAAAAAACTTACTCTAGCTACTTAGAGAGGACAAAAGGCTAGAGGGCAAAGGGTAAGGCGGAGGAAATAGTGAGGGTCCCACATCAGTACAGGAAGGACGAGGCAGTCTGGTTGAGTGTGTGGCAGAGATAGACTCCAACACACACCGGGCCAGAGGACCTGCAGACCCACGGATAGAAGGCAAGTAAACATAAAGGAGAGGGCAGAGCCAAGCAGCCAACAACTGCAATGGGAAGGGAACACAGGCCAGGCATGGGGGTAGGAGTCCTGCCTGGACTCCATCCCTCTGACTGCCACAAAACCTCTCAATGGAGACAGTGAGAAGGACACTGAGCACTGGCCAGAAGCCTGAGGTGAGGGAATTAAGAATGTGACTCATCAGAAAAGGGCGGAACTCAAGGCCTTGCTCAGTTAGCCATCTCAGTTGAGGGAGTGTTTGGATTGAATCACCTGATTTCTTTTTACTGTGAACAAGGTTTGGGCAGGGCTAAGTGCCCGGTGTTTGGAGTCAAGCTCACGCAGGTCCTGAATTCCCTCAACCATCCGACTGGTGGCTGAGATAACCTTTCCGGGGCAGGGTCCCCACTGCACAGGGTAACAGGCCCCACAGTGCTCCATGGTGTCCTTCCACTTCCCATCTCCTAGGTTGGCCACTCGCCTCCTGGGAAGCTTTAAGTTATCTGGTCTGTCTGTCTGTACTTACACAGAACTGTGCACACACACACCACTCATGCATTCTGGGTGCTTCTGTGTGATCAGCTCTGGGCTATACATAACCTTAAGTATAAACATGGCTCTGATCCACACAGGGCTCAGCCCCATGACCTGAGACAGCTCTTCTAAAGGCACAGGAAACGCAGAATAAAAGGTAAGAGGCCGAGGGAAGGTTCGGAACCTGACCCGGGGAGCTACAACGCAGGGGTGAGGCAGGGGTGAGGCAGGGGTGAGGTAGGAAAGAGGTGCTGTTTCCTGGCCTTGATCTTGGGGTCAAGGAGTGTTGGCAGGACAAGGGCTGTCCCTGGACAGTGTGCAGCCCATTTGCAGGGACAGTAAGCTTGAGAACAGGAATTCATTTTGAAATGCTAAATGTGTGCTGTACAGTCAGGCACATGAGCTCTTTCTTTCTTCTCTCCTCCCTTCCTCCCTTCTTTCTTTTTTCCTGGAGTCTGGCTGCGTAGCCCCACCTGCCCACTGCAGCTTGACCGGTGTACTTTTGAATTCCTAAGTATGAGATGGTGATGAAGACATCCACACATTCAGGTCTTTAGAAATGGAGACTGTCATTCCTTAGGCTTCCCTGACATGGAAGTGCACAACAGGAGGCTTCTGGAGTGAACTTCCCTGAGAGGCGAGCCCTGAGCCCTGTTTCTGACGACCAGGCCTTGGGTGCAGTGGACTCCTGAGAACAACTTCCATCTGCCAGACAGTGAATAAGCAGTGGAGAGGGAAGTGGAGAGCGAGGGGGGAGGACTTCCTGATGACATCAGTGGCTTTAGTCAGTAAATGAGGGCATTCTGAGAATGGCTGACGGAATTAACCACACCGCTGAGCTGCAGAGGAGGCGCCCACACTCGTGTTGATGGGATGGGATGGAGCCTGGTGATGTCTGTGTCATGCAGAGACAGGCTCTGGGGACAGGGATATAAATCAAGTACCCGAGGGGAGCGAGGTGACCTGACAACAAAGATACAAACTGGAAAATGGAAGAGCCAAGACAAGTGTATATGCCTACAATCCCAGCACCTGAGGCTGAGGCAAGACTGAACTACATCCAAAGTTCTAGGCTCGTCTAGGCTATATAATGAGACCATCTCCAAAACAGCGGCAAAGGCCTAGCAGCCAGCTCCCCGGTGCTGATACTGTCCAAGTGACTGCACAAGGCTTTTCCTGCAAACAAATGAAAGTGGAGTTCTTGTCTGTCTGCAGGCATCCTGGCACAGTGAAATCAAGGCCACTGAATGCCATGGGCAAAGGATTGTGCTCCAGGTCTCACCACGCAGCACTTGCTATTCTAGACCACAGTTAACCAGTCCTGTCTCCTCAAACAAGGTGGCTCAACCAGAGACAGGGTGAGAACAACACTGAAGAGCATGAGAGAATCTCTGGGGAGACTTCCTGGAGGAGAGGCAGGACAGGAACCAGGGCACAGCCTTGTTTCCCACCCCACCCCACCCCACCCCACAGAAACGAACAAGTTTTTAAACTAAAAAGGATAAGAAAAGGCCATGATGCCACGGGCTTGAATCAGGGCATTCCTGCTCTGAGAAACAACACTACCCAAGCATTAGGCAGGCCATAATCCCCAGGACATCCTGGTGAGCAAGTCAGGTGTGGCAACACCTTCAACATCATCAAATCATCCCCAGGAAGGGCTCAGACTCACAGGCCTGGAAGGAGAGGCTGGTCCTGCGCCTGGGTCAGCCACAGGGCAGAGCTTTCCTTAATAGAGTGGGGTAAACTTGCGAGTCTATGCTAAGGAGAGGTCTCAGGGTGCAGAGGGTCCAGGGGCTTCGAGGAATCGGGGTCTCAGCCTCAGCTAGAGATCACACAATGCTGAGTATGGAGAGATGCAGATCTGGGCCCTAAGAATACCAAGGTTTGGCCCATAAGCTCTAGGAAGCAGCTGTATAGACAGACGCCTCTGGCATTAGAGCTGGCTAGATTCCTGACATAGCTACACTCAGACAGTAACTCTGTCCCATCCCCTCCAAGTCCAGGGTGATGTGTCACAAAACAGTGAGGTACGAGTGATGACTGTTTGCCATAAGGGCCCCACAGCTGTGTGTTCACATTGCACACCAGCAAACTTCCTGTCAGGTCTGTGCTTCTGCTCCCCTGCGTATATGCTGTGGAAGTCAGAGGTCATCCTTGTCATTCTCCTCAGGGTCCACCGTATTAGTTAGTTATTTCTGGGAGAGTCTTTCACTGGCCTAACACTTGCTAAGTAGCCACTAGGCTGGCTGGCTTCACTGACCTCAGGGGCCTGCCTGACTTTCACCTCCCTCCCTTGGCACTTTGATGTGAATTCTGGGGATGAACTTAACCCTCACTGAGCTATCTCTCTGTCTTTTCCATAGCCAAGAAATGGGACAGTACAGATCTGGGAGGAATTCCCTGTGAGGTCTAGGGTCCCTGGAATTTTGAGTTGATGTAATTTCCACTTTAGAGATAAAGAACCCGGCTGAGAGGCTCAGTTATTTGTTGGTAATTGATTCTGCGTTGATATCACACATTTCTCTTCACTCCATCTAATCGTGCTTTGAATGCCTTAAAGATTCAGAAAACCAAAACAATGGGCTTCGGTCACAGTCAGCCATAGTTCATTAACATGAACATCAGCAGGCAGCTTTATTTGAGAGATAATAGCCTCGTATTAAGAGCTCTATTTTAGAAAATGACTCTAGCAGTATACTAGGGTGAAGAGCTCTACAAGCCCACTCCACTTCAGGCCAGTGGAGAGGCCTCCAGGGTCTGAAACACGCGGGGAAGTTCAGATGGTACCCACTAAGTAACAGTGTGCCTGGGACTCCAGTAACCCTACATAATTGGAACAGGAGAGAGAAACTGTTCTCTAACAGGATGTGTCACACACATTTTTTAAACAGTGCTTCATGGGAAATGACACCACTTCATGTTGAATCAGAAACCTACAGAGTAAGCTGTGACCAGAACCCGAGTTCTAATCTGCTTCCATGTGGGCCTTGTATTAGACACTGGCTCTGTGACTACAGAGCCTCTTGTCTTGGGTGCGGTTTAGGCTGCTTCCCACAGGGTCTTGTACTCCAGTGCAATAACTGCTGAACAAGAAGCTGCTTGGAGCTGACAGCCACGGGCTCTGAGTCAGGTGCCGAGGCTTCATGGTGAGCGAGGAGAGCTTATGCCGGGCCAAGGCTCTGTCCTGCTGGCCTGTGCAGAGCTGTGCCTCAGTGACAGGTGCCCAGCTCTATCCTCATAGCCACACAATTCTCATGGCCGGCTCAGTCACCTTCTAAGGGCACAGCCTGTACCTTGGCTGTTTTCAAGTGGCTCTATCGCTGTGATCTCAGACTCTCAGAACCCCTGCTGGCCACTCTTCCACCTCTCCCTGACCAAACAGCTAGTAACTGATTCTGACACCAATGGAATTAGCAGTCATCTTCCTCTCTGCCTCCCCCCCACTTTCAATCAGCTGCCACATTCTGTAGGGCATGTGCACACACCTCACTTCCATGTGCGTGTTCACTCTCTGTGACAGAATGCACTGTGGGCACACCACCCTGGCACCGCCACAGCCTTTAGCAACTGTCCCCTGCCCTGCTTCTGAAGTAACTTCCTCAGCTCCAGATTGGCTTCTCCTAATCACCTTTCTCTACTAGGTCTCCTGTGCCTATGGACAGAGCTAGTAGATGCTGGTGACAATGCTGTCGAAGGCTTGACATCAAGGATGCAGGGCTCATGGTTACTGCGCGTGTGCCTGCTCCTTTAGAACATATCTTATTCAAGTTTCAGATGTATCAGTGAGGAAACTATCAGTTTACAGAGCAGGAGTGATGAAACGGACATTCACTGCCTCTGTGATAGATCTCTAGCCTATTTACTGTTCTACTATCTATGTTGTCATTTTACTTTCCTGCCACAAACAGTAACCAACACCAGACCTACTGCCCTCCACAGGAAAGCTGGTCTGATGGGGGTGGGGGTGGGGGATGGGAGAGTGGGAGGGAGGATCTAGTCAAGGAGTCAGTTTCTGATAAGTGTGGAGGGGCACACCTTCACTCCAAGCAGAGGCAGGTGATACTCTGTGAATTTAAGGCCAGCCTGGACTACACAGTGAGTTCTAGGATGGCCAGGGTCACACAGGGAGACTGTCTCAAAAATAAATTAACTAAAATACCCAGTTAAAAACGATTTTGTTGGGCTGGTGAGATGGCTCAGCGGGTAAGAGCACCCGACTGCTCTTCCGAAGGTGATGAGTTCAAATCCCAGCAACCACATGGTAGCTCCCTCTTCTGGAGTGTCTGAGGACAGCTACAGTGTACTTACATATAATAAAATAAAATAAAATCTTTAAAAAAAAGATTTTGTTATTTTTTATTTGTCTGAGTTATTATTTTTTTGTCTGCACATATGCCTGTTGTGTCATCTGCATGGCAGGATGGCAGCCAGAAGAGGATGCTGGATCTCCTAGGGCTGGCATTTATGATGGGTGCTGAGAACTGACCTTGGATCCTCTGGAGAGCAGTAAGTCTTTCTACTGCCCACATGCACCCACGGTACACTACAGACTTCACTGCAGCCTTCCTTCTCCACACACACTGTGTGCCTGCACTGGGACTGCTGTCACACGGTACAGTGCCAGGGAAGTGCCTCCACTTAGACCTGAGACAACTGTGCCTTATAAATGCCTGTGCACATGTTTCCTGCTCTCATGGAAAAGACAGTATTTCCCTCCTATCATTCCATAGATTGTAGTAAATCATTGTATCTTTGCATTGTAATGTAGTAGAATGTTTGATTTTAGAAAAGTCAGTGAGTTACTGACTTTAGGTTTCATAAGAAAAAAATTGTAAAATGAACTTTCGCTTGGGGTTAGGATAAAATTCCCAACAGTTTCTAAAATAGCTGTAAAGACAGTTCTGCCCCCTTGGTACTATGTATTTATGGTGTTCTTGGCATTGATAATTAGAAAATCAAAAGTTTCAATCAACTCTGAAGATACTCTATCCTGCAGTATCAAATATTCAGCTGATATTTAATTCTTTATATAAAATTAAGCATATCAGGTTGGTGAGATGGCTCAGTGGGTAAGAGCTCTTCCAAAGGTCCTATGTTTAAATCCCAGCAACCACATGGTGGCTCACAACCACCCGTAATGAAATCTGGCCCCTACTTCTGGTGTGTCTGAAGTCAGCTACAGTGTACTTATGTATAATAACAAATAAATCTTTTAAAAAAATTAAGCATATCCACTCATTAGTATGTAATTTTGCCTTCATCTTTAATAAATAGTAAAATATAAACATCTTCAAATAAATTTGTTTATAATTTAGTATTAGTAAATGTTTAATTTATATACCTATTTTATATAGCTGTATGCTTGGGGCTGTATATAAAATGTCTTAGGTGAGGGAGCTGGGGGGAGGCACAGTGGTTAAAGCATCTTCCTGCAAATGAGGCCTGGAGTCAGATCCCTGGAGCCTGTGGCGCCCAGCTCTAATGCCAGACTCAGAAGGTAGAGGCTGGGATCTGGGGGTGGGTGGGTGGGGGTGGCGCACTGCCTAGTAAGACTGGCCGTATCTGCGAGCTTGGGCTTTGCAAGACCTTACTTCTAATCAAGGGAGATCCTGACATCAACACTGGGTTTCTACATGTATGAGCACACAATGTGTATGCATACCATACCACCTTCACATGTGCACCCATACATATGAACACACATGCAAACACATCACATACACATACACATGGTAAGAAGAAAAGTTGGTGGCGGGGGGGGGGATTTGACCTAGTAAAAAAAGGTTACAATGGAAAACTTCAAGAGGCCTGGCTCCTAAAGCCCTCTTCACCATTCCCCTTCACCGTTCCCCGCTATGTCCCTTTATTTCTTAAGGCCTGATAACAATGTCATCTTTGTAAAGCCTTCTTCCTCTCAGACTTAATGGTTATTATTAGTCTATGAACATTTTCAGGTGTCTGCCTCCCAGGTTATGGAAGCATGACAGGGAGAGAAGGCTTCCTTAGATGACAAGTGTCACTTAAACGCTTGTAAGTATTGTGTGTTGTTCCAAATGGACAATGGGCATTAGGAAGTCAGAGCTGTACTTGAGAAGGGCCATCTAAGCGTGGGAACACTCTGCACTGACCCTGGGGCTGCTGCTGGGAGGAAACTGAAACATGCTTTGTATTAGTCCCTGCCCTTCCCACCCCCAACTTCAGGAGAGTATCACACACTGTCAGAAAGAGGAGCTGCCAAGGACAGCGGACTAGCAAGCACTCTTTGGAATTATGTTGACCCTTTCTGGTTTGTCAGAGAAGGAACACAGGGAAAAAATTAGTAGAGAAGGAAGGCTTAGAAGTTCAGAAACAAAATGATGCTTGTTGGTAAAATGTCAAGGTCATTAGGGAAATACAGTATTTGGACTCTAAGGCAGAAATGCAAAACACAGAAATGAACTAATGGTTTATATTTGTAGCCTAACGGCTGCAAACCCATTTGTCTTCTAGAGTAAATACTGAAAATTACTTGACTGAATGGCCAAGGAGCTCTCGCTCTCTAGTCCTCAGATGCTAGCTCAGCCCACACCCACACGGGAGGGGAGGGGAACTCCAGCTCTGGGTCTGGGTGACGCAAAAGCAAAGCACACATCACAGGGGCCGCTTTCGGAGCCTGAGAACGGTCACACCTGCCATTCCATTCCTGCGATAAGAGCTCAGGAGATGCCAAACCCAGTCAGCTTCAGTGTGGCCCACTGAGGACTCTCGTCACAGGCACAGAGCCATGGTCCTGGGGTTGGGAGGTAGGGAGAGAAGGGACGGAAGATTCGGAGTTAAAAAAATTCTCATTGGTGCGTTAGCCATGGATTAACTGAAACTGTTTGGGGAGTTATTTGCATGATTAAATGAAAGCATTTCTTTGGTAATGCAGTCTTCCTCACCAAGACCACTGGATATGAGTTCTTGTCTTGAATGTTTATTTTAAAATCAAAGCACTACTGCAGAAAGCAAAGAATAAGGTAAATTTCCTCTTGGTTAAGTAGACACCGAAAAAGGGGAGTATCTCAGATTATAGTTTTGTTTATTTCAGCTTCTGTGGTTTGTTGGTGTGTGTGTGTGTGTGTGTGTGTGTGTGTGTGTGTGTGTGTGTATGAGAAAGAGAGAGAGAGAGAGAGAGAGAGAGAGAGAGAGAGAGAGAGAGAGAGTCAGTGTCTGTCTCATGTAGCCCAGGCTGTCCTCAAACTCTCAGTGTGGATGAGGATGGCCTCCTCTCGCACATCCTCCTGTCTCTGCCTCACTGCTGGGTTGACAGGCACATGTGTCCAGGCCTAATTTGTGTGCTTCTTTGAATTGAAAGCGAGACTTCCTGTGCACCAGGTAAGCTCTCTACAAACTGAGCTAGCACCCAGCTAGCTAACTTGTAAACATCACCTAGAGTTTTCTAGAGTTCTGTAATCCAATACTCCAGTCCCACCCACTCTCTTCCTTCTGTGTTGATGGTGTAGCTGGAGCGCCTTTAGTGTCTTCTCCATGTTCTTCCTGCAAGTTCTTCCCGGATAACAAGTTTCCTGTTGACAGTCTGGGCAGAGCTGTAACTAGGGGGAGTATGGGCAGCTTTCTCTGGCATGTACTTAGGACCACCAAGGTGCCCTGCTCCCTCCCGCCGCCCCAGCACCCACTTACCAGGCCTTCTTTTTCCTCTTATGCTTGGATTCGATCATGCGAACAATGGCTTCCTCTTCATATGTATGGCCACATATTTTATTTTTCACTGGCTTCTTCATTTCCAGCTATGATTAAGGAGACATTAGGTGTTCAGGAATAATGACCGACCACTTTCTAGTACCCCCAGAAGCTAACTTCTCATCTTCATGGCGTTAAGTATCAGCTTGCAATCAGGAAATTCAGGGCTACAGGGGCTGTGACTTTACTTGGTCTCTGGGCTATAACTTTTCCCCAGGTTCTAAAGTATATGGTTAAATGAAAGTGCTTGTTAGCCACAAATCTCCCAAGTTTGATCTCATCACTTTTGCTTCCTCCCTCCCAGTGGGATATCAGAAAGCAAACAGGAACCCTTCTGCTCCCGTGAAACCAACCGAAGTCCTTTTTTTTTTTTTTTTTTGAGGGGAAAGCTGAAGCCATACCTGTGTTATGGGGCAGATGAAATTGGTTTGGCTCTGGGTCACAATCATATCTTCGTCAACTCCTTCTGTCCCATCATTCTCTCTGTCTGCATGAATACCATCTACAGGGAGAAAGGGGGCTAGTTAGCTTCCTTGGCTCAGCAGCGTGCCAGGGCGAGGAAGAAAGGGCAGGAAGTTCCTCAGGACCTATTTGACCTCAGTCCCTGCACTAGGCTCTTGGTTGGATGGAGGTCAACTCTTCTGTTTTTAACAGAATCCCAAGGGGTCCCCAGTTCTGTCCACTTTTGATAAGGAACATAAGGACCAGGGCAGTAAAATAAGACTTTACAAAGTTCAGATAATGAATCCGTAAGGGGACACTGCTTGGTAACAGATGACATGGTCAGAGGAGTCAGAGGACCTGGTCTCTTCTGTGTTCAGTCACAGGCTTTGGGCTAGCAAGGTGCCCTGCTTCAGAGCTTTGGTACCAAGACAAATGGAGAAAACAAGCAAGCAAGCAAAGCAACACAGCTCCCGCCTCAAGAAACAATCTGTAGACAGGACCTTCTTCTTCTTCTTTTTTTTTTTTTTTTTTTTTTTTTTTTTTTTTTTTTTTTTTTTTTTTTTTTTTTTTTTTTTTTTTTTTTTTTTTTTTTTTTTTTTTTTTTTTTTTTTTTTTTTTTTTTTTTTTTTTTTTTTNGGGTTTCTCTGTATAGCCCTGGCTGTCCTGGAACTCACTTTGTAGACCAGGCTGGCCTTGAACTCAGAAATCTGCCTGCCTCTGCCTCCCAAGTGCTGGAATTAAAGGCGTGCGCCGCCACGCCCGGCTTAGACAGGACCTTCTTGTGAGCACTTCAGGTACAGTCACTTTGGGGTGTATGATCTGAACTCCGTTGAGGTCTCAGGTATTACTGGGGACTCCAGGACTGTTTAAAGATAGGGGTTGTATGTGTCAGTATTTACCACAGTAGATATTAAGGCTGAAGAATTTTAAAAACATATTTATTGCTATATTTAAAGATAATAGCAACACTCCCATTGCATGTCAATATAAATAACTTTATCTATCTATCTATCTATCTATCTATCTATCTATCTATCTATTTAAATGTACACTGGCATTTTGTCTGTATGTACGTTATTGTGAGGGTGTCAAAAGCCCTGAAACTGGAGTTACAGACAGTTGTAAGCTGCCATGTGGTTGCTGGGAGTTGAACCCAGGTCTTTTGAAAGAACAGCCAGTGCTCTTAACCACTGAGCCACCTCTCCCTACAATTTTTTTTTTTAAAGACAGGGTTTCTCTGGGTAGCCCTTGCTGTCCTGAAACTCACTTTGCACTGAACTCACAAAGATACCTCTACCTCTGCTCCCAGTTGCTAAGATTAAAGGTGTGAGCCACCACACCCAGTTCATATAAATAAAAATTTTAAAATTTAAAAGTAATTATATTTCCCAGAACAAGCCAGAGAATGGCACCATTCTTTTGGATTTGTAAATATCTTAAATGTTTGGTTTCATAGAAGGCAGCTTCAAGAGACAGCTAGATTTCAGAATCTTTCTGGCATCTAACCCCTCACAATGCCATGTTGGGGAGTCTCAAGGAGCTGACGTGAAAAGGCATGACATCACATTGCTGCTCTGAAGACAGCTGACCTGGGGGACACCTCAGCTTCTAGCCTGTACTGGGAATGATGCACAGTGAGTGTGATGCTGGGAACCCAGAGCCATCTGCTTCCCCTCACTGTGTTACACCCGTCTTTTACTGAGGAAAACAGGTGAGCTCCTTTCTGAAGACAGGCTACAGGCCGAGTCTCCCTAAGCTGTAAGTCTGAAATCTGTAACACACCAAAACTTACAACATTTTGCACACCAACATGACACCAGACACGGAAAATGACACTGTGAGACTTTGCTTCATGGATATGATTAAAATACTATATGACATCAGAGTCTGTTTTAGCTCAGGTGGTTATTTTCTGGTGAGGACTTTCATCTATTTAAAATACTGTATAAAGTTGTCGTCTTCAGGCTTTGTGTAGACACTGTATGGGATATAGCTAAACTTTCTGCTTGGCTTGTATCCTAGCCTCAGGTTAGCTCACTATGTATATGCAAATGTTTAAAAATCCCAAACCAGAAACACTGTGGTCCCAAGTATCTCAGGTAAGAGATCTTTAGTCTCTACTTGTCAACTCTGTCAATGGCTTATTATGGCTTATTCTTTCTTCCTTTTCTCTGTCTTTTTTCTTTCTCCTCTTCCTTCTTTCATGTTGGTAGAATAATATAGACCTAAAACTGCTTTCTTGTCAAGATGCGGGAGAAAAGCCCTTGACAGTCAGACAGAAACTCTAACAGGGTCAGAGGGATTTGTAAACTTTTGTGTTACAGAACTACTTTGGGCCTCCCTTTAGGCCAGGTGGAGTGTCTGTCTGTCTGTCTGTCTGTCTGTCTGTCTGTCTGTCTATCTGTCCTACTAAGGCAGGACAAGGGCATGGAATTTTTTGTTCACGGCCATCTGGTTGGAGGCCAGAGATTCTTCCCCAACTGCTCTTTTAGAGGGGTCCCCTTTCTTTATTGGACCTCTTTATTTGTATGGTAATTCCACGTTCCTAAACCAATGTTCACTCCATAAGGTGAGGATAAAAATGCTGGACTCCCAAACAGAACTCTGGAAACCACACACATCAAGGTAGTGTCTGTGATCTTAGCCCTTTTCAAGGATGTAGAAAAACATCATAGATGCTGGAAACCATTTACAGATGTGCATCTCCATTTCAGAAGTGGAAATCTTTCTGAGTGTCAACACAGCGACTTCAAAGTTTCTGATTTCAGATGGAGTAGGGATGCCTGACTGCATTTGTCTGTCCACGTGCTCCCAAATCCCAAACGGGTGGTGCTTCTTCTGGTCTAAGGCATTACAGACCAGCAGCAGTTAATCCTTTATTCTAAGCAAGTTAGCTGTCAACTTAAAATCAACTCATGTTAAAGGCCTACAAATTATATTATTTGCTTATCCTTAGTAACTGTTTATTTAGTAATTAACAATATTTCATTTGGAATCGATATGCAGGCTGGATCTATTATTTAATTTAATAAATTATGTAAAGATTACTGCTTAGACACTAACAGCCTATGACAAATCAGTTATTTGCAGCCACTCTATTTTCAAAGTAAAATTGCAAAAAGTTCAAAACACCTGTCAGCAATAAAATGATGTTTGGCACGTAACAGTCTGTACATATTTGTTTGGTTTGATACTGGGGTGGGCCTTCTGCAAACAGTGCTCACACCTACAAAGGTCTGCATGTTTTCTAAGCCCTGGGCTTGACATTCACTGCATGAGAGACTCCTTTATCAAGTATTGATTCAGGAAAGCAGGCAGGTAATGTAGGTACAGGGGAGGCCGGAAACCCTGCTGCTGCTGGGAACCTCTTTGCAAAGCCTCCTCCTGTGGGCTGGTGACTCCTCCGCCTGATTTCGTGTCTGATAGTCAAAATAAAGTAGCTCTTTGTGAATTTCTTACAGAGTTTATTCTGAACCAATGGCAGATTTCTGACTATATATATATTACAGTGTGGAATTCACCGGAAAATCTGTTAGACATATTAACAGAGTTCAGCCCACGTGAAAGACTGTGGGTTTGTTGGGTTTTTTCTATTTTTAAATTTCAAAAGGTGGAGGAAGCAAGAAAGCACAACTCAGATGCAATGCCAGCCGCTAGGGAGGCCGAGCGGGGAACTAAGGGATGGCAGAGATCACGCACAGGGAGGTAACGGGAGAGAAGGGTGAGTGCCAGCCGTGAGTAATAGCCCACAGACCGAGAGTCTAAAAGAGGAAAGATTGCAATAGCGACACTTCTCTAAAGAGAGCATTTCCTCCCCCTCCACCTGTATTTATAGAAAGTGACATTAATGCTGGGATTCTACAAGGTGCTCACAAAAGGTCGCATCTGGCAATAAATATCACTTCTGGTGGTTTACCTCATCTCCAGGACAGAACTGCATGTGGTAAAAGGCAGGCAGGAGAGAAAGGCACAGATCTGCCAGAACCACAGACATTTGAAGAGTGGGGTTAGCTGCTACCCAAAGTCTTACTTATCCCAGAACATCAAGAGCCAGACAAAGTGTAGACTGTGCTTAAAACTGTCCAGGCTGCATGTCATTCCATGTTCTCCCGATGCATCCTCTGAGCACTGCAGACAGTGTGCTACTTCTAAAGCACTCCATTGCCAGGTGTCTCATTAATACTAATAATAGCTCACTTACTGAAGACTGCTCCAGTGACTTGATATGATTTCATTTAATACTCACATAATATCCATGATCAACTATATTGTTATGTCTAGTATATAGACAAGAATAAGTCTTAAGCCCCATGATATTTCAAAGGCAATTGTAGAAACTAGACTTTTAATAAAGAAACAGCTGGATTAAGCCAATATAATCTTTATTAAGGAATCACAAAATATTCCTGATTTTGCATATATAAGCAAGCAAATGAGATGTCATGTTTCCCACACTCCTGGGTTCTGCATACATGAATTAAATCAGGCATAGAGATGAAGAATGTTTAGAGAAGCAACTGTGTCTATACTGAACATGCACAGAACTTTTCTTCTTGTTACTGGTCCCTAAGTAGTGCAGTGCCTCTTAGTATAGCATTTACACCAAATTGGGTATGGTGAGTAAACCCAGAGATGACTTAAAGACTCTAAGAGGGTGTGTGTTCTATCAAACACTTGCCATTGTGTCTATGGTACTTGAACATTTGTGAAATTTGATATCTCAGGCATCCCTGAGATAACCCTTTACAGATACTGAAGGATGGCTGGACAGACATATATACACTGTGTTGTTAGAAGCATATATTAGCTGTTAACATCTAATCAATGGGCAGGCCTCAGAACCCCTACCCTGCATCTAGATGCCCTNATCCACCTGCCTCTGCCTCCCAAGTGCTGGGATTAAAGGTGTCTGCCACCATGCCCAGCTAAGACAGGATCTTATGTACTGGAGGATGGTCTCAAATTTACTATGTAGCTAAGGATGACCCTGAACTTATGACTTACTGCCTCTACCTTCTGAGTGATAGGATTACAGTTATGAATGAACCATGCCTAGTGTACGTGGTACTGGGCTTTCTGCAAGGTAGGCAAGCTAGATCCCTAAACCTTGAATTTTCTCATTATTATTATTAATGTGTGAGTGTATGCTACATGTGTATTATGTTCTCAGACGTGAGAAGACGACATTAGCTGGAGCTGGAGTTATAGGTAATTGTGAGTCTGCCAAGCTCAGACTCTGGAAAAACAAGAAAGGCTTTTAGGCTATAAAGCACCTTCCTAGTGCCTGGGGTTGGGAGATACATCTGTGTCTCCCTCCTTCCTTGATGCCGCAGAATGAGCACTAGAGAAAGCAGGAATGACGGAAGTGTTTGAAGGAGGATTTCCAAAGTTAAATACTCATGACACACATAATTGAGGATATGACAGGGTGGGCACTGCACAGACCAAGATGTCAGTTTCTGTCAAATCTGAGGCCTTTGGTCTGTCTCACCCACTTTCCTACCATCCAGTTGCTCAAAGCCGAACCCACAGGATTCACTCCAAATACTCTGCCTGGATCTCTACTGTACCCCAGTTCAAGCCCTGACCACCATCTGCCTGGATCTCTACTGTACCCCAGTTCAAGCCCTGACCACCTTCTGCCTGGACAGCTGCAGTTCCTCTTGGCGGGAGTTGAGGGCCGTGCCCCACAGCACCCTTCAACCTCATGACACCAGTCACCCATCACCTGGTCTCTGTGAGCATGGCAAGTCCCTTCTTGTCTCTGGGTCCCTCCATTAATCTGCTGGGGGGATGTTCTTGCCTGTTCCACTTTTTCTTGTCATTTAAAATGTCATTTTAAATGTCATCTTGGAGAGGCCTTTTCTGATGTACCAAGCTGAAGAAGTCACTGATGCCTAGCACTGTAGTGGTGCTCTGAGGGACACACCCACCCACAAGCACGGCATTCGTGTGTGTCTTTCTTCCTTCTTCCCAGCACCCTCATCTTCTCCAGGAAGTGGTCTTATTATGGTTCCTAAAGTCTAAAACAGTCCTTGGCAGATAGTAGTTGTTCAATAAACAGACTGGTAATGTGCTTCACCCAATAAGGCAAAAGATTATTTTCCTACAAGATTATACTTGCATATTTAACAGATGTGGATACACACACACACACACACACACACACACACAAACCTTTACACCCTCTCACTCAATAATTGTACACGTAGTCAAATAAGAGAGACCTTCATGGTAGGTCTGGGTGCAGCCCTGGACCCTGGACTACATGTCAAAGGCAGGAAGTAAATATAAGTTTTACAATTACAGTAGGCTGTGTGGTAATTACAAAGGAGAATCCAGACATGGTCTTGCGGTCACAAATACATTTGGTTCTGGCCACACACAGCCCTAGCATTAGTCACTTGTCTGTCTTCAGGCATCCCAAATTTGGTTACTAGTTAGACAGTTTTATGCTAGTGGGGAATAAATGTTGATTGCTATGTACTTTTTCAATTAGACCCGAACATTTTCTAAAAGCACTTTTCTCTCAAAAATAGTAGTGTATGGAGGAAATGCTATACCAATATTTGCTGCCTGCTGGGGTTCTCACTTGTGCTATTCTGGGACAGCATATTTAGACAGGGTGAGCTGGTGCACAGAAGATGTAGGGGCCTCCCAAAACTCACTGATTCTAAGTCTGAAACTCTGCAGTTCCAATGAACCATCTTTGTACCAGCTGTGCCTGGGACTGCAGGGTCCCTACCTGGACACTGAGTCTCAGGTCCTAATGAGAAAGTGATGTGACAGCCAGTGAGTGTCTGTCTGTCTGTCTGTCTGTCTGTCTGTTGGGGGTGGGATGGGGAGATGAGGGCCCCTCTATGACTTTTGGGCACCTAATTCTATACCTCAATTTCTTCTTGGGACTGGTGGTATGTTCTGAATATCAGCTTCTTAGCTGGGCCAAGCTGACATTTCCCTTTGGCAGGGAACTCAGTCCTGGCTACCAATACTTTCTGTGTCAACACAGTGCCTGCTGTCTGTGAACAGTATTTCAGAATTAAAATGTGCATCATGTCTAGATAGGGCCCATGGAGCGGAGGATTTCCTACATGTTATAACTCACACAGGATGATAAATCTCCCCAGTGTGTAGCTTGGTGTTCTGGTGGAACTTCTAACAGTGGGAGTAGGGTTGCCTCTGACTCCTTTGCCTACGCTTGGGATCTTTTTATTCCTATGGGTTGCCTTGTCCAGCCTTGATACAAGGGTTTGTTCCTAGTCTTACTGTGATTTTTTTATGCCATATTCTACTGATATCCCGGGTGCTTGCTTTTTTTTTTTTAAAGGGAAATGGAGGAGTGGATCTGGGGGAAAGGGGAGGTGTGTGAGAGGGACTGAGAGGAGTGGAGGGAGGGAAAATTGGTCAGTATGTATGTGAAGACTAAAAATAATAAAAAAAAAAATCACCAAACCTATATTTCAACTAAAATATTCAGCGAACAGAAAGTAACACAATGAAATCAGAACAACTATAATAAGGTAACAACTATAATGTAAGATGGCTCTAACAACTATTTATCAGGTGTGTGTGTGTATATGTGTGTATAATTCTATAAATATTATAGAATTCTAACACTGCAGCTTTGAATCCTTACTGCTATTATGGTTATGATGATGACTGTTGAGACAGGATCCGCTGGACAGCCCAGGCTACTCTCAAACTCTCCATCCTGCCCCAGCCTCCTAAGTGCTGGGATCACAGTCATTCCACTTGGCTAATCATCATCACTGTTTTTACCACCGCTATGTACCAGGCATTGTCCTTATATTGGAAAATATAAAAATCCTAAACCAGGCAGGGGGATCCTGTCATGGGAGGAGCACAGTTACACAGGGACACACACACACACACACACACACACACACACAAAGCTTCGTGGCATTGTGAAAGCTGCAGACCTCTGGAAAGCAGATCCCAAGAGAGAGCAGGAGAGTGGTTCCCCTATAAGCTTCAATGATAAAGACCTTTCAACAAGAATATATGCTCTTGTTTTGAAGCAGAACTTCCATACAAATTCAATTCTCCAATTTACAATCCCCTGACTCCACTTCTCAAATGCTAGGATTATAGATGTTCAGCCCCACACCCAGATTTAACACAACTCTGCTGCTTCCTTAAATGTGAGCATTTCCTTTACTACTTCAGCTCAAGGATGCTCTTTGAAGGATGCTTGCTTCCTCTTCACACAGCCATAATCTACAGTCATCTCTGCTCTCTGTACTTGGAGAAGCCATCTCAACCCACCCACTGTATCCTACCCCACCTCACCCAGTCCTTAGCAGCCAAAGGCCTTTCTTTGCCTTCCATGCCATACCCTTTTAGCTTTACCTTCCTCCGGTGTGTGGTTTTTATAGGGCTGCAACGTCTCAGCAGAGACCCTGAAGGTTCCTTGTGGACAGCTGTGGTGCAGTCACAAGATGGAACCTGGTACAAATACTCCTGTCAGTCCTGTACTGAAGCATCCCAGATGTGAGGAGAGGAGAGCTGTGGAGGTGAAGCACCTCATGAAGATGGTGACTAAGCCACGCTCCTCAGGAAGGTGTGATAAGCGGGAAGGATGCCAGGCACCAAGAATTACAGTAGTTAAGAATGTGAGATCTGGAAAGAGCCTGCTTGGACCTGCCTTGTTCAATTAGCTAGTTCTCCTTGGAAGGTTATCTCAGCTTTCTTTGCCTCAATCCCTCAGCAGCAAGATGGGCTAATAGTGAGGTTTATTTCATGGAACTATACGAGGACTAAACGACTGAGCATGGAAAAGGCTTTGGTGTTGCTGGTGTGTGGCTTTTGAGATGGGATGGTCTCAGGTAGCCTGGGCTGGGGCTAGCTTAGAACTCTTACATTTGTTTTTAGATTTATTGTGTGTGTGTGTATGTGTGTGTGTGTGTGTGTGTGTGTGTGTGTGTGTGTGTGTGTGTAGGTTACAGGACACCTCACTGACTCTACCTTGAACTTTCTCCATCTCCTAAATGCTGAGATTACATGTGTGGGACATCATGGCTGACTAGGAAAGGTTCTCAGAATGGTGCCTGGTAAAAAGCAAGTGAGTATTATAGTACTTATTAACATTATCACTCAAATTAGCATGAAGTGAGCATTCAGTGTGTACCTATAACATATGCAAGGTCAGTTAAATCATCCCAAAGAACCTGCAAGATGGGGCTCTACATGGGACAAACCCTTCCATGCCCTAGGCAACAGGGAGGCTTAAATTAGCCTGGCATATGCAATTTGCTGACACAGCACAGTCAACATCTTCAACCTGCTGCCTGCTTTCCCTGGCTCTTTCGACATATGGTTGATTATCTTGAAGGAAAAGAGTAAAGAGTTTCAGATCATTCCTAGAAATAAGCCAACATCTTAATAATAATACTTATTTCCATCTACTATTGTATCTATTAATGGGTTACACATATCTTTTGTCTTCAGCTGACATCACATATTATTTTGCTTTCATCTATTAAATACTGTCAAAATAGAGTTTTTAAAAAACTATCAACACCCAGTGCATTTAACTAGATGGGTGAAGCCATCCAGTGAGACTTGGCTATGCTAGCTCATGGTAGAAAGATTTGAAAAACATCACCACACACAGTGTTTGTATTTGTACTTTGTAAAAGAGAGGTGTGGTGGTCATCTCCAGGTCACCAACCAAGAGTAGGGAATCCAAGGCACACACTCACATTCCTTGTTTTGAGCAATAAGCAAACATATACACATTCCACCTAACAAGAAAACGTGGATTAGCTATCACCATTAAGGTATGTTTACAACTCTCAATTATGAAGGTTTACCGAAAAGTCTACTGAAAGGAAAGACTGGAAGAAATCCTCCTCCTCCTCCTCCTCCTCCTCTTCTTCTTCCTCCTCCTCCTTCCTCCTTCTTCCTTCTCCTCTTCTTCTTCTTCTTCTTCTTCTTCTTCTTCTTCTTCTTCTTCTTCTTCTTCTTCTTCTTCTTCTTCTTCTTCTTCTTCTTCTTCTTCTTCTTCTTCTTCTTCTTCTTCTTCGGTTTTTTGAGAGGGTTTCTCTGTGTAGCCCTGGCTGTCCTGGAATTCACTTTGTAGACCAGGCTGGCCTCGAACTCAGAAATCCGCCTGCCTCTGCCTCCTGAGTGCTGGGATTAAAGGCGTGCGCCACCACGCCCGGCCAGGCTCATCTTCTTATCTGTGTCCTGGAGACAGTCTTGTTTGTAGTGAAGACTGGCTGTCTACTTGCTATGTATATCCTGCCTTGAGCCTGCTGTGATCTTCAGCCTCTGAGTGCTGCGACTACAGGCACATACCACCACATCCAGCTTCATCTTTCTATTTGTTCTCATATTATATTAGAGGCTGCTAAGTACCAGGTGCCAGGTATGAGGACAGTCGAGTCACCCTACTGATATCATCCACTCTTTTAAAATCGTCGGTTCTGGCTCATCTTTCTCACTCAATGCTGCTCTCCCAAGTCAAGCTCTCTGCAGGTCCTGTTTCCCTGCATTACTCTCTTTATCACCCATCATTCCCATCTCCTCTTTAGACCCCAGCTAGATTGTGCTAAAATTATTGTCTCTGATAGGACAAGGCACTTCCTTGGCACCTAGAAAACCCTGATCTCCCATGGCTTCCTTCCTGAAACCTAAGCCTAGCATCCATACCAAATTGCTTAGATTTTATCCAAATCTGTCATATTCTTCTTTCCCTCCGCCATCTTTCCACACTAATCCCCGATATTCTTCAAGACTCAATTCAAATCTTCCGTTGGTGTGGTCCTATAGCAGAAGTACATCCTCCTTCAGCATCCACGTTGTCACTTCCCCACCAGCCTTCAGATTCCTCTAGAGTGGGGACTCTGCTTCCTTCCTCTTCATGCTATCACCATATCAGGAAAAAAGGTAGGAGCGTCATGGAGGTTCCTGAAGGCCTGGCTGCTGAAGCAGGAGCTGCTTTCAGAACAGCTGATTAAACTGATTTTCCTGAACCCCTGCAGAGATTAAACCCAGGGCCTCAGACCTGCAAGGCAGGTGCTCACCACTTAGCCACATACCCACACACCCAAGAAGACTAGATTTGTTGCTTGTTTTGAGGCAGGGACTCATACTGTAGTCCTGGAACTTGTTATGTCACTCAAGTTGGCCTTGAATGTGTGGCTCCTGACCACTAGGATTATAGGTGTAAGCTCCCAAGTATAACTAAAAAAAAAGACGTTTGGAAGGCAATTACTTTAGAGGATGGCTTCTTGGTCTTATTGTCAGAGAGCCATATGACACCACCCAGGCCATATGACTACACATTCTTCATGACATGCCACTCTGCCAGGATCAAATGCCCAAAAGTTGGATGTTGTAGTTCAAAAGTAAACACCAGTGTATGGACTTACACAAATTCTGATTCTCTTCCTTTGCTCCAGAGTATCCATATTCAGAGAAACATACAACAATCAGCCTTATAAATATGTTGACTGCTTTAACCTTGTTCCATCTACCAAGGTAGAGAAAAGTACAACTGAAGATACTTAATGCCAGGAGCTAGTATAAGAGCACAAAAGATGGGTACTTGATAGAGAATGTAAAGAGTATTACTTTGAATTACGTGCATATGTATATGTAGGTTTGTGCATGAATTTTTTTCTCTTTATTAGATATTTTCTTCATTTACATTTCAAATGTTATCCAGAAATTTCCCCTTAACCTCCCGCATCCCCGCCCTGCTCCCCTACCCACCCCCTCCCACATAATGGCCCTGGCGTTCCCCTGTACTGGGGCATATAAAGTCTGTATGACCAAGGGGCCTCTCCTCCCAATGATGGCCAACTAGGGGTTGCTGGGATTTGAACTCATCACCTTCTTTCATATGTGCAGCTAGAGACATGAGCTCAGGGGGAACTAGTTAGTTCATGTTATTCTTCCACCTATAGGGTTGAAGATCCCTTCAGCTCCTTGGGTACTTTCTCTAGCTCCTTGGGAGTCCTGTGTTCCATCTAATAGCTGACTGTGAGCAACCACTTCTGTGTTTGCCAGGCACTGGTATAGCCTCCCATGAGACAGCTATATCAGGTCCCTTTCAGCATTATCTTGCTGGCATATGCTATAGTGTTTATTTTGGTGGCTGATTATGGGAAGGATCCCTTGGCAGCTGCAGTCACTGGTTGGTCCATCCTTTTGATTCAGCTTCACACATGATCTCTGTAACTCCTTCAGTGTGTGCTTTGTTCTTAATTCTAGGAAGGGGCAAAGAGACCACAATTTGAACTTCATTCTTCTTGAGATTCATGTGTTTAGTAAATTGTATCTTGGGTAGTCTAGGCTTCTGGGCTAGTATCCACATATCAGTGAGTACATGTTATGTGAGTTCTTTTGTGATTGGGTTACCTCACTCAGGATGACACCCTCCAGATCCATCCATTTGCCTAGGAATTTCATATATTCATTGTTTCTAATAGCNATGAACATAGTGGAACATGTGTCCTTATAACCAGATGGAAACTCTTCTGGATATATGCCAAGTAGAGGTATTGCTGGATCTTCCATATGTGCATATATTACGTGCATATGTATATGTAGGTTTGTGCATGACAGTGCAGGCCAAGAAGAGGGTATCATCAGCCCTCCCAGAACTGGAATCATAGGGATTCTGAGTTGTCCAACACAGGCACTGGGAAATGAACCTAGGCCCCCTGCAAGAGAAGTTTGTATTAGTAACTACTAAGCCATCTCTTCAGCTTCCAGACTCAGGATTTTTAACTCTTTCTAGCGCTGAGCAAATGCTCTAATCCTGAATCCCACCCCAGTGACAGACTGAAGTTAACTAAGCCACAGCATAGTAACTTGTAACTTTTCCTTTTTGAGGCAGGTCTCCTGGGCTCCAGCCTGAACATCTGAGCTAATTCCCAGAAACCCACTTGGTGGAAGAGGAGAGCTGGCCCCACAAGCTGTCCTCTGGCATCAAGATGTATGCATATGACCCTCCCATTCCAAAGCACTCAAAAATATATATTAAAATATTAAAATGTAAAAAGAAATTAAATGGCAGAGAGGAAACATATAAAGAAAATATAAAATGTGTGGTCCATCATGAGCAGGAGACATGATTACTATAAATTTGACCATCAGCATGGGAATCAGCAATAATTTCTCAGATTTTTCCAGACTCTTTATAAGACCAAGCAATAGTTACGAGGCTGGTAGGATGGATGGTAGCAGTGGTCACATTCATTCCACTGGTCAAACTGAAACAGGATGAAATGACGTCCAAAGACCAAACTGTTTAGAAAAGAAACCAAGACTTATAAACTCTCAAATTTATGAATGCAGTGTTTTAATTTTCAGGAGGACTAGGATTATGGCATATCTGAACCCCTAATATTTTCTATCTTATAAGACAGCATGCTGAAATTTTATCCATATCATTGAATTGATTAATTATTTGAAAGAATCAATTCACCCATGTGTCTTAGTCACTGTCCTGTTGCTGTGAAGACACAAAAAGAAAAGGGATTTAATCAGGGGTGTGCTTATCAGAGGTTTAGGCCACCAGCACCAGCACCACCATCATGAGGAGGTAACATGGTAGAAGGCATGGTGCTGGAGAAGCAGTTGAGATCTACATCCTGATGTACAGGCAGAGAGCGGACTGGCTCTAGCATGCACTTTTGAAAGTCCAAACCCACCCCTCAAAGGCACACTTCCTCCAGCAAGGTCACACCTTCCGATTTTATCAACCAGTTCTACTCTCCACTCCTGCATGGGCTGGAGGGACCATTTTTATTCAGATCATCACACAAAACACCAATCAGATGGCAATACAAACCAGGAGAATCGAGGAAGGGAATAAAGCTAACCTTAATACCATGGTTTATTTTATACAGCTTCTCAGAGCGAAAGACAAATCGTAATCCTTTTAAGGTGGGTATTTTAGGAAACAGGCAGCAAGAGAGTTAAGAAGTACACTTGTGGCAGAGCCAGTCACATCCATCAATGTTCAGTGCAGTTCTGAGGCTAGGAAGACAGGTACATACTTCCTTGAAGATCCCAGATTTACTGAGTGTCATCAGAAATACCCAGTGTGATGCTTGGGAATGCCACAGATCCTTAGTAGTAACTATATGTGTTTATGCCTCCATTACAACACTACTGTGATTGCCATTATTTTGCCCTTGAATGCATGCCTGTGCCCACAGAGGTTGGAGGGTACTGGAGCCCTGCAACTGGGATTATGGGTAGTTGTTAGCCGCCATGTGGGTGCTGGGATTGGACTCAGGTCCTCTGTAAAAGTGATGAGTCACAATGGCCACAAATAATATAAAATACCTTGGTGTGACTCTAAGGAAGTGAAAGATCTGTATGATAGAACTACAAGTCTCTGAAGAAAGAGATGGAAGAAGATCTCAGAAAATGCAAAGATCTCCCATGCTCATGGATTGGCAGGACCAATATAGTAAAAATGGCTACCTTGGGCTGGTGAGATGGCTCAGCGGGTTGGAGCGCCCGACTGCTCTTCCGAAGGTGATGAGTTCAAATCCCAGCAACCACATGGTGGCTTACAACCACCCGTAACAAGATCTGACGCCCTCCGCTGGTGCGTCTGAAGTCAGCTACAGTGTACTTATGAAGAATAATAAGAAATGAATCCTTGGACCGGAGAGAACAACCGGAGCAGGCCAGGCTGTCCGGAGTGAGCGGAGCTGAACGGGGACGGCCGGAGCAAGCGGGGACTCCGGAGCTAGCAGGGTCAGAGCGAGTGGGGCCGAAGGGGGACGGCTGGAACGAGCCCGGAGCAAGTGGAGCAGATCGGAGCGAGTGGGGCTGGCTGGAACAAGCGGGGGCCGTACGGGGGTGGCCGGGAGCAAGTGGGGCTGGCCGGAGCGAGCGGGCGGGGACGAGCAGAGCGAGCGGGGTTGACCGGAACAAGGGAAAAAAAAATGGCTACCTTGCCAAAAGCAATCTACAGATTTAATGCAATCCCCATCAAAATTCCAACTCAATTCTTACAGACTTAGAAAGGGCAATTTGCAAATTCATCTGGAATAACAAAAAACTCAACAAAATTCTCAACAATAAAAGAATCTCTGGTGGAATTACCATCCCTGACCTCACGCTGTACTACAGAGCAATTGTAATAAAAACTGCATGATACTGGTACAGCGATAGATAGATCAATGGAATAGAATTTAAGACCCAGAAATGAACCCACACACCTATGGTCACTAGATCTTTGATAAAGGAGCTAAATCCATCCAGTGGAAAAAGACAGTATTTTCAACAAATGGTGCTGGCTCAACTGGAGGTTATCATGTAGAAGAATGCAAATTGATCCATTCGGTTTTTTTTTTTTTTTTTTTTTTTTGTTTTTTTGTTTTTTTGTTTTTGAGACAGGGATTCTCTGTGTGCCCTGGCTGTCCTGGAACTCACTTTGTAGACCAGGCTGGCTTCAAACTCAGAAATCCGCCTGCCTCTGCCTCCCGAGTGCTGGGATTAAAGGAAATTGATCCATTCTTATCTCCTTGTACAAAGCTCAAGTCTAAGTGAATCAAGGAACTCCACATAAAACCAAAGACCCTGAAACTTATAGAGGAGAAAGTGGGAAAAAGCCTCAAAGATATGGGCACAGGGGAAAAATTCCTGAACAGAACAGCAATGGGTTGTGCTGTAAGATTCTCCTGGTCTGTATTGCCTGGTCTGTATTTGTAATTGGATCTTACAAAATTGCAAAGCTTCTATAAAGCAAAGTACACTGTCAAGAAGGCAAAAAGGCAACCAACAGACTAGGAAAATATATTTACCAATTCTAAATCAAATAGGGGACTAATATTAAATATATATAAAGAACTCAAGAAGTTGGACTCCAGAAAACCACATAACCCTACTAAAAAATGGGCTACGGAGCTAAACAAAGAATTCTCAACTGAGGAATACTGAATGGTTGAGAAGCACCTCAAAAAAATGTTCAACATCCTTAATCATCAGGGAAATGCAAATCAAAATAACCCTGGGATTTCACCTCACACCAGTCAGAATGGCTAAGATCAAAAATTCAGGCGACAGCAGATGCTGGCAAGGATGTGGAGAAGGAGGAACACTCCTCCATTGCTGGTGGGATTGCAAGCTGGTACAAACACTCTGGAAATCAGTTTGGTGGTTCCTCAGAAAATTGGACATAGTACTACTGGAAGATCCAGCAATACCACTCCTGGGCATATACCCAGAAGATGTTCCAACTTGTAATAAGGACACATGCTCTACTATGTTCATAGCAGCCTTATTTATAATAGCCAGAAGCTGGAAAGAACCCAGATGTCCCTCAACAGAGGAATGGATACAGAAAATGTGGTACATTTACACAATGGACTACTACTCAGCTAATAAAAACAATGAATTTATGAAATTCCTAGGCAAATGGATGGATCTGGAGTATAACAGCCTTAGTGAGGTAACTCAATCACAAAAGAAGTCACTTGATATGCACACACTGATAAGTGGATATTAGCCCAGAAACTTAGAATACCCAAGATACAATTTGCAAAACACATGAAACTCAAGAAGAAGGAAGACCAATGTGTGGATACTTCATTCCTTCTTAGAATGGGGAACAAAATACCCATGGAAAGAGTTACAGAGACAAAGTTCGGAGCTGAGACTAAAGAAAGGACCATCCAGAGACTGCCCCACCCGGGGATCCATCCCATAAACAACCACCAAGCCCAGATACTATTGCATATGCCAACAAGATTTTGCTCACAGGACCCTGATATAGTTGTCTTCTGTGAGGCTATGCCAGTGCCTTGCAAATACAGAAGTGGATGCTTACAGTCATCTATTGGATGGAACACAGGGCCCCCAATGAAGGAGTTAGAGAAAGTACCCAAGGAGCTGAAGGGGTCTGCAACCCTATAGGAGGAACAACAATATGAACTAACCAGTACTCCCAGAGCTCGTGTCTCTAGCTGCATATGTAGCAGAGGATAGCCTAGTTGGCATCAGCAGGAGGAGAGGCCCCTTGGTCTTGCTAAGATTCTATGCCCCAGTATAGGGAATGCCAGGGCCAGAAAGCGGGAGTGGATGAGTTGAGGAACAGAGCAGGGGGAGGGTATAGGGGATTTTTGGTGAGGAAACTAGGAAAGGGGATAGCATTTAAAATGTAAATGAAGAAAATATCTAATAAAAAAAAGTGATGAGTGCTCTCAGTCACTGAACTGTCTCTTCAGCCCCATTTATTTCATGTTTCCTTTTTATACCTTTTTGCTAAAGAGTGTTAAGACTGATTTTTGAAGCCAGGTAGTGGTGGCGCACACCTTTGATCCCAGCACTTGGGAGGCAGAGGCAGGTGGATTTCTGAGTTCAAGGCCAGCCTGGTCTACAGAGTGAGTTCCAGGACAGCCAGGGCTACACAGAGAAACCTTGTCTCAAAAACAAAACAAAACAAAACAAAACAAAACAAAACAAAACAAAACAAAACAAGGCTGATTTTTGAGTCATGCGTGGTGGCTCACACCTATAATCCCAGCACTCTGATAGCTGAAGCAGAGGGATTGCTACAAGTCTGAGGCCAGCCTGGGCTACATATGAGATGCTATTTCAACAAATGTGCTTGTAATCCCAGCACTCAATAGGCCGAGGCAGGAAGAGCAAGATGTGAACGGTTGTTGCTTTTGCAAACAAGCCAGGTTGGACCCAGAACCTATGGTGGTTCAGAACTCCAGTTCTAGGAGGAGCCAGTGCCCCTTATGACCTCCAACAGGCATACACATGGTATACATACACTTAAAACATACATATTTTTAAAAAAAAAGAGTTTGAGGTTAGCCTGGGCTACACAGTAAAATTGTCTCAAAACAACCCCTCATAAAATATAAACAAAATAAGCAAACCCAAAACAACCAACCAAACCCCCAATTTCCGTATTGTATAGCAATGTACTTATTCTTTTTTTTCTTTTTAAAGCCAGGAGATCAACTTCCAAAACATATTTATTATGGAAGAAAGTTTTTATTTTTATATTTTTAGTCAAGTCCTGCCTGCCTCTGCCATTGAGAGTGCTAGCATTGGTTAGCCTAGGAAGAAATTTTAAAATGTCAACGCTTCAGGGTACGAATCCATTGAGGCTTAACAATACGTCACCGTAATGTCAGCAAAGCTACCCATAGAGTGGCCAGGTCATCAGGGCAGGACCTCCTAAGCTAAGGCAACACCCAGACTATGCCTTTAGTTTGCACGGCTCTGTCTGAAGTTAGTCTAACAATAAACATCCTTCCTAAAGGGAAACTTCGGCTGACAGAATGGATGAGATAAAATGAAAGTCAGAGAGAGAATGGAGAGGGAGGAGGGAGGAAGACAGAAGGAGCACGAGGGTGATTGACTGAAGAACTCCTGAAAGCACCTACTGATGAAGCTTCCTAAACTTAGCCCTTGTCCCTAAGACTTTCCTCTGCCCCACCCCCACTTCCCAGCCTTTTTAAAACCTTCCTCATATGCACAGGAAGACACAGGACTTCATAATAAGGATCAGCTAAGGACATGGCTCTGGTGAATGTATACAATAGATGTGAGTCATTTGTTCATTTTGTAAACATGAAGAAGTCACACTTAAAACTTCATTACTTTCACGGGGCTTCCCAGTATGCTTAGCACGGAACATTCAATCTTTTCCGAACTCATTCCGAGAAACATCAGGGAGAGCAAACCTGATCACTGAAAGCCTACATATTCCAGACAGGTGATGATAGTGGGGCAAGCATGGGAACATAGCAGCAGCATCAACAGAGGCTGTAATGTCTACAGGCCTTGCCTGTGCCGCACACAAGGAAGGAAGCAAGAGGGGGTCCAAGAAAGCATTCTAGAAGGCTCTGCCTTCTCTGGAGAACTCACTCAGGAGTCCTCTGGACCACCATCTTCCACTGGGGGCAGGTAAACACATCCTTCAGTCTTTATGCCACTGTTTTCCCACTAACCCTGTAAGCTTCTTGAGGGCAGGGCCAGCTTTTACTCATCTTTAAGTTCCCTGGGGTGGTACCCAGACAGGAGCTCTGTGGCAGGATGTGCACTGCGCTCTTACTGGGTCCTTGGTGGCTTCCAGATGCTCTGCTAATTCTATAGGTCTTGTGCAGAGAAGGGAGTCACATTTCCTATAGGCATACACTTGGGGTGTTGGGGGTGGGAGTGAGGGTGCCAAGTCCAGGCCCCAGAACCACTGGCTGCCTCTGCCATCAACTTTGAATGGGTGTTTCCTGTGTGTGCTTTCTTCTCCATCTCATTACTTCTCCATCTCATTAGGTTACTCTGAAGACAAGTAAAACACCTTCCCCTCTAACAAGGAGGAGCGTGGGACCCAGTAAATGGATGAAGTAGCAGCAAAGCCAGAAACACAAAGCAAAACAAAGCAAAGCATGAGGACTCTGGGGACAGTTTCTCAAAAAAGAGGCTGACTGGCTGGCGTGTCTTTCTGTCTTCAAACCTGTGGGTGTCTAACTCTTAAATCTGGGTGCCTGAGGTCCTATACCACAGAAGACAGTATTGCTGCTGAGTGGACAGCCTGCTAGTAAGTGGGGACAAGAAAATGGAAGGAAGGAAGTAAAGAGAAAGTGAGAAGAGAAAGCTCCCAAGAATTTGCGTCAGGAACTCCATGAAGATTCCAGGTAAGTGCTACCATGAGGATGTAATGGTGCCGAGCACAGGCGAGTAATTCCTAATGGAGTGTTGGGTGAGATATGGATCATTCTGATGCAGCTATGAGTAGGCATCCCTCCCCCACATGGTAGAGAGACAAGGCTATACCTCAGCTCTCCAGTTCCCCAGAGTGCAATTCTCTTCCTCAGCTATAACACGTGGTGTTCATGACAAAAACAAGTAAATCTGGAGGGGCAACTGGAGGATGGAGCAAGCTTCCCTTCCTTCCCCTGAGCCCTGGGCTAGAAGCCCTGTGGAGGACAGGCAGGCAGGGGCTTCAGAAGCACAGAGAAGAGGCGCACTAAAAATAAATGAAGGGTGAACATCAAGGAGGCAGAGAAATTGCACAGGGATGTAATCAGCACACTAATTACAGGGTCATAATTAGGAGCGCTGGAATGAAATTAAGAAGAGGGAAATTTTAATTGTCAGGAAGAACTCTAAGGGAGAGATGGCTTCTCACACAGCACAGACCGAAGGCCATTCATCTTAACAACGTTGGCCCAAACAAGCTGGCAAGTATTTAAGGCGAATTTATTTCTGTTATCCAAAGTAGGCTAGGTTACTTGATGACACACAGAGGCCTCTTGTATCTAATTTTATCTTCTTGTTCTAATTCTAAATTAAATAGTAAAAGAAAAAAAAAAAGAACTAATGATAAAGAAGCCCATGACTGTTTCATTCCAAAAGTCTGATTCAGCTGCTAAGGAGATCAAAGCAGAAAGAATGGAACAGTCAACCACGGTCTCATGGATGGCAGAGTCGCAGTTGAAGAAGAATCCTAAAATACAGTTTTATTTTCGAGAATTAATACTGAGATGGAATTCAACTCAGTCAACCATGCTGAGAGGCATTGCAGAGTTATCAGTTTTCTCTGTTTTTCTTTTTTCTTTCTTGAGACAGGGTCTTGTGGAGGCTGGTTGTGAATTCACCACATATTTGGGGCTGACCTTCGACTCTTGCCTCAGTCTCCCCACTACTGAAATGATGGGCATGTGGCATCGTGCCTGGCTCAGCATTTAGTCTAACTTTATCTCTCTCTGTGAACCGATCACCGAGTCTAAATCAGAAAGATGGTCAAGTTATCTTAAAGAAAATTGATTTTTCTCTTCCTCATTTAGGAACCCAAGATATGATTCATGCAGTTTTCATGTGGCAACTGTCTAGGCACAGAAGGCAGGGCTGAGGCCAGGCAGGGAAGGCATCCTGTGGCACAGCACAGGCACAGTATGGGGAGCACACAGAAAGTGGGAAACTCTGAGATAGGGAGCACTCAGGGAGGCCTCAGATAGTGATGACAGAAGGGACAGTGATGCATGCTGGGAGTTACCCAAGGGAAAAGGAGCTGAGCTGAGTGAGTGCAGAGAAACCTGTGGGGCAGGCGCTGCCACCCTAACATTTTTTCACGACGGGTGCAAGGACAGTCACTCCCATGATGTGTACAAAGCCCTGGTGTTCATTACATCAGCAACCAAAGCATCTGAGAGATTTTCTCACCACTGATTCTTCAAATGCCCTTAGAATGTCAGCACACAGAAACATGCTGGTTTCCTTCCTCACATCCCTGCTGAGGTAAGTTCCTGACATGCTTCGGAGGCCCTGCAAACACTAAGTAAGACAAGAGTTCGCTGTCTTGTGTTGGGACAGACGGTGCCGTGACAACGTGTGGCATGTGTCCCGTGAACTCTAGCAAGACTCCTGGGAGGAAAGATCACAAAGCATTGTAGGGGCTCCAGCGAAAGCATTGGGAGACAAGCCATGGCATGGATAGGACAGCGGGCAAACTACAAGGAAACCGGACACTGCTGGAGACTCCACAGCAGCTGGGCACCAGGTGCCATCTGAAATGTACCTCTGCTTGGGAGTTACAACATTCTGACAAGATTTCCCCAGGGTCAGTCCAATCTTGGGATGAGGTACTCTGTGTTCTCTTAGCCTGTCTGCTCATCCTTGACCTTCATGTCAGTTGTGAATCTCAGTCTAGAGCTGTAGATTCCACCCTTTTGTGGGAAAACCCCTTTTCTGAATTCAGATCCCAAGGTGTCTGAAGCCACATGATGCCCTATCACAAACATTTCCATGACCCTCACTTCTCATCACATACTACTTATTACTGCTGGAGTAAGTCATTTAAAGCCCCACTACTGACGACAGGCACTGTATTTAGAAAGGATAGACAGTCTGAAGGCAGGCGCAGGTCGTCTGCAGCACTCAGGATATTATAACGCAGGCTTTGATCTCATATCGTGTTAACTATAACTATGTAATTGCTAACTTGCCCTTTCTTTTCCATATCATCTTCATGGCTCTGGTAAAATGCTCACTGCCATTGCTAATGAAGTCAGAAGTGGATCATGGCTGGGCTTTGGCTGTTCTTGGGAGTTTTAGTGCAATAGGGATTTACATGCTGTAGTCAGAACAAGCAAGGTTTTCAATCTAAGTGAAAAGGGATCCTGGCTTTTCAAACGATAAGTGAGGAGAAAATTCAAGCCAAGGGGGCTTTGGGGCTCCTGTAGTAGGAAACTCGGCTTCTGTTGACCCTAGTGTGTAGAAACTATTCTCAAGAGCCTTTACCTTACAAGCTTGTTTTGCTTCCCCGTCTCTGTCCAACAGCAACAACAGACAGCCTTTACTGGAAGCACGCTGGGGGGACAAGTGCAAGGACCTGAAAGCCCTGACCTCAATGGCTTTGTGACCTGGGAAGGTATGTCCCCTGCGCTCTGCTCTTGACTCTGTTTCTTCTCCAATGTGAAAAGTAAATCATGAGACTGGCAGGAGGGCACACTCCAGACTCTCCAACCCACTCCAGCCTTAAATCCTTTACAGTCACCATCAGACCATCTTTAAAAAAAAAAAAAAAAGCAGACAAAAGTTTTTGTGGGTATTTGGCTAAGTCAACTCAAACAGCTCCTTACACTGAGCCCTTGGGAAGCCTGGGACTTCAAGAGTCAACCTGCTTGTAAGCCAAACTTGCACAACGTCCTAATTTATGTTACAGAAATAAATGGCCATTAATAACCTGGCAAATAAAATTTGGATTTCAAGTGATGAAAACATGTTTCACTGTGACCAATATTAAGTAGGTTGAGAAACAGAGGTAGTTACCCAAGTATAGCATGTGCAATGTGGTTATTCCTAGCATTCTGGAAACTGTGTTATGAGAACCAGTGGACGACAGAGAGGAATTATGTTTAGACATGTCCCATACATGATGGGGAGCAGGGTTGCAAGTCAGCAGTAAGAACACAACTTAATCCAGGGGCTAGAATGTATGGTCCTAGTAAGGTGAAGCCCTTTAGCCTACTCTTAGAGCCAAACCTCTACCCATCTGTCTCTTTTCACCTCAGAGTACAAAGATCTCACACAGGTAACCTAGTTTTGTCAAAGGTAATTGTTTTCTACCAATACATGATTAGTGATTCACACTAAGTCACAGTTCATCAACAGCAGGTAGCCCATGTCACTGGAAAGGGTAAACATACAGAAGATGGGGTTGTCACATGGGACATTTCTAGACACAATGGCTACAAAGTACTAGTTTGGGGAGAGCAGACTCTCCATCATTCCCACCATTCCCAGGTGACTAATATTCATGCTTCCACACACTGGGCAAAGGGACGTGAGCCCAATCCTTGTGGCCAGCTTTGGCCATGTCAACTACGCAGCATTAAGACCTCAGGCTCCCACTGGTTCTCAGACGCTGACCCTGGTCTTTTCACAACTTCTGGCTCTGTACCTGTCAAGTCTTCCTTACTCTTCTCCAGTCTAGCTGAGGCAGTAGGGGCATAGAAGCCATGGTTCAGAGTCAGGCCTGGGAAAATCCTACCTGTTCCCTGACCATCTCTGCACTCAGTGCCCCTTTTCTTCATGTGTAAGTGGGATGCTTAATTGGCAGGTCTACTGAAAAGATTTAAACTGATTTGTAACTTAATGACATACTGACCCATGTAGTCAGCACATCTAAGTCCTCTTCTTCCCCTTCCTTGGATTCTAGGATACTAGACGTGTTTACTTTGCTTCCGGCCTAAAAGCCGCCTTTCTCATCTTTAAAAAGAAACATTAATGATCCATTCTTACAGGACCCTGGGCCCTGCCAGGCTTAATTCACCTGCTCTCCCTCCAGTACAAGGCTGGCATGATAGCACACAGCTTCCTAGAGTTTTCAATCTTTCCATTCCTAGCTGTATCCTCTCACATCCGTGATCTACCACCTTATTCCAGTGCCTGATGCACACAGGCCTGTGGCAGGCCGATTTTGTGAGATCCCAGGTCATGGGATGCTACCATCTATTGAGAGGACACACTAACATATTAATCTGCTTTTACCTCTCACCTTTGGTTGGGCATTGCAATGCTAAAGACTCCAATTCACCAGTAAAGCTTATTATACGACATCTTTCTTCCTGAGAAACCTTCCTTTTCTCTAACTTGATGGGCCGTGTCACCAGGTCAATCACTGCCAAGTAAGTAACTTCCGGTCAATTGGTTCTTCCTTAAGTATCAGTGAGACAATGGCAAAAACTTGCATTATTTTCTTGCTCTTTCTAATCAGTATGACCCCACCCACAGCTACCGTTTTATCCGCCTTTGTTTGCAGGCCTAGATAGAAGCTTTCAGTGATCTCCTATGGCTCTCCCTAACATTCCCCCTCAATACCCTGAGAGAGGCCTCAAGGAAGGAACCAGCAACTGTGAACTCTGGCCACCCAAGTCTGAGTGGGCATTCACTGGCACAGGACACTGGCTTGGAGGAAACCACCTGTCTGAAAAGCTGTTCTGAGGGAAAAGACATGCTAGACATGGTATGAAATGGATGTTCAGGAATGGTGGCAGTGACTTTAACCCTCCTGAACCACTTTTGACCACCCAGTCATGTCAGTAAGACCCATGTTGTCATTGGCAACTGTTTGGTGACTTCTGGTCTCTTCAGATGTCTACTCTGATCTCACCCCCATGGTCTAAATCAGTTATACACACTGCTTTACAACTAGGTTAATGCAATTTTTTTCTTCTTTTGTACACCACTCTTCTCAAACATATGTCCATGGTCACTGTGCTTTGGACTGGCTTCTCAGACCTCATTTCCAGATGTCCTTGAAATGACAACGCTTAATGAAAGCCTTCCTGATTGAATAGAGGAAACTCCCTTGAGGAAACCAATTCTGTTCTGCTGTGTCCTGCCATCTGCTCCCGAATTCCCATGTGACCTGAGTGAGGTACTTCCCTTCTCTATACTATCTGGGCAGGCAGGATACATTCAAGCTCTTTCTAGCTGAGAGACTAGATTGTTGGTGCTAAAATATGTGGCTTCCATGTCTTCTCCTGCCCTGAGAGAAACTCATGAACCTTAGGCTTTCCTTGATGCCCTCAAGGGCTGAGCCCATTATCTCAGTAAGTCCCTAGCACAGCCCAGCACACCGCTGCCCAGGACTAATGTGTGCATTTAGACAACAATGATCAAAGCACCTCCAGCGAGGCACCGACAGCTGCCACTAGATGACTCAGACCTCTCTGAAAAATGGCTTAATTTAGCAGCCTTTCAGTTGTCTGCAGAACAGACTGTCAGTAAAGGACACAGTGAACAGAACAGAACATCTTTTAACTAGCTTAACCCCACAGTGGCCCTTTAAGGTCAGGCAGCTCTCTATAGCACAGAGAAGCATTTGCCCCTGCTCTTCAGCCAGTAGAGAACCAGGGGACTGGGATAACCTTGGGAAGACCCTGTACTGGCTGAGTGTCATCTGAACCTAAGGCTGGCCTCGGTCACTGACTAGCCCTGGGAGTAACTCGGGAAATGGCTTTCTCTTCTTGGGCTTGGAAAAGAGCTGTGGCAGTGCTCCCTAAACGTGGCAAACTAAACTTCAAAGAGATCTCGGTCCCCTACTCCTAGGGCTTTGACTGTTGGCCTGGCATGGGCACAGGATGATGTGTTTTCTGTATGGTTCCCTCTCAGGAGTGAGTGCTGCTAGCAGCAATGTGTAGGACACTGTATTCTCCATTTGGTGTTCCCCCTCAGACAATCCTGTTTCTTCCAAGGTCCCAAACCAATTAGATTACATGATCTTCCACCCTTCCTCTTCCCTTCTCTCTTTAGAACCAAACTGGACTGTTTCCAAGTACATTGCATGATAGCTCACCACATTCATGAGAACTCAAAAGAAATTTTGAAATCAAGGACTGGTTCATAAGACTCAATAACTACTCAAGGGTTCACTGAAGAGGCAATCTCATTTTGACAGAAACCCAAGCTCAAGTGTAGTAAGCAGCTCCTTCCTGAACACCCATTTCTCACCAACCAGAAACACAGAAAGCACAGAGCAGGCAGCAGGCCTTCTCTCCAGCACATGGAGATTCTTCTCAAATGAGCACTATGGCTGCATGTGGCAGAGTGAAGGAGCAAGAGGACTGCTGTGGGTTTGAGGCCAGGGTGGGCTACACGGAAAGTACCAGGTCAGCCAAGGTTACATAGCAAGACCCCATCTGAGACAAAAACAGGACTGGTGAGATGCTCAGCAGATAAAGATACCTGCACCAAGCTTGGTGAACTATGTTTGAACCACAGGACTCCAAGTTGGGAGGAGACAACTGAGTCCTATATGCTGTCTTCTAAACTCCTGTATGTAGCACAGCATGCACAAGCCTCCCACAATAAAGAATAAATGCAAAACCAGTCAACTAACCAACAACGAAACACTACCTGTTCATCTGGATTCTCTTATCGAGAGCTTAACTATTCAGTGAAAGTCTAATCAGACTAAGAACCTGTTCTGTAATGCAAGCTATGATACACTGAGGGCCAGCGCTCTGCTATGCATACTCTGCAAATTATCTAATTTAATGGAGACAACACTGATGCTACTGTTTTCTCTCATGTTTTCTTGAAAACTGGAAACCTCAGATCCAGCCAAAGCTAAGCATATTTAATTCTACAAACCATACAATCCTATTACTGTGACCTTAATAGCCAATGGACTTATGGTAGATATTTCTAGGATATCTGTGAATATGAAGGCTTATAGGAAATCTGCCAATTTTCTAAGCATATATAAAGTATAGACAGAAACATACCCTTCCAGACATAACAAGTTGCTTTACTTAGGAGAATGTGGACACACTGGACAAGAAACTAAACTGCAGTCTCTAGATAACTTCCTCCTCTGTGTGACTTTGCAGCTAGTTTTATATCTATTGTTGGGAAAATGAAGCAGATTAAGTCCACAGAGCAGCTTTGGTTTTCTCAATAAAGTCTGCAACTCTGATTTGTCCCAGAGCTGCAGCTGACTGGAGCTTAGAAGCAGCCGAGTCTGGATGTCCTGTGTGCTGCTCTAACCTTGCCTCTTCCACCTTATCCACTGCAATCAACACAGCTAGTGATTGGAACTGGAGATGAAACAAGCTTGTCTCAAGTTCTTTGCAAAAAGATTTGGGTTGGAAAACAATGAAATGACTTCTAGTATCACACTCTGATGTTGGAGGTACTGCCCCAAAGTGTGTTGGGCAGTTCCAATTAACAGGAAAATACAGATCAAGATGATTCGTTGTTAAAAATCTAGAACATAGTTTTAAAATCACAGCGGGGAAGGATGCCTATTCTGTCTTTCTCACGATGCTTTCTTGCCCTGTGTGGCTGCTCTGTCTATGGCACAGTACTTGACATTTACAGTGTTTTACAATCTTTGTATTATCTACTATTTCCCATATGCCATAAGTGAGGACCTGGGGACAGATAACCACTCGGCAGGTAGGGAAATGGAGTCTACCAAACTGCTCCATGCTAGGATAGCGGTTTTCTTCCCGAATGCATGGCTGTACTTCCACAGTGCATGGCACAGAGGAGCCTAATGTTTAAAGGGAACAGGTAGACTTTTTTGCTTTTTAGTGGACTTGGTATTATATTCAAATTGAAAAAGCTGTGGCTACCTAGTCTAAGCCCTGGTCTACAGCTGAGTCAATGGAGACACAAGATCTCTAGTCTAGCTGTCCCTACTTGGGGACCCTGTTCCACATGGTTTCCCCTCCTTGATGCCATGTTCTAAATTCTCTTTTATTTAGCACCCAATGAACATTCAAGGCTTAAGGAATGCTTCTCATTGGATGTCTAGGATATGTTGATCTTTCTGGGGTGGGCTTATGGTCTATGGTTCTGGTGCTATGACATAGAGCTACGGGTCTCCAAGGCTAGCTTCCTTCCTGAGGAGGGCAGTGGAATGAATCTTCACTTCTTCATGGTGCATCCCAAAGTGAGTACTGTTTTCACCTAGCCAGAGCCGTCTTGCTTTCTCTTCCCCTTAAAGCCACCCCTTCCCACTCACCCCTAGGTAATCACATCCTCTCCTTTGGCTCAACTGTCTTTGGTTCAAACTCCCACCTCAGTGGTTTGATGGTTAGGAGCCCTAGATCCATGGTAATTCACCTGACTTTGGTTTAAACTCCCCACCTCAGTGGTCTGATGGTTATGGGCTTCTAGGTGACTGGTGGCTTTTGAGGAGGGTTCTTCGGCAAGAGTAACAATTACTCTAGTACTACTCTTGCCAGCACCGTGCGAGTGAGGGCCTGGTGATCAATAACCACCCTAGGTGAGAAAAGGGCCCACATGAGTCTACTGAGCTGCTCAATGCTATAACACTCCTACACCCACCTACTTTTGTTATGTATTGCCTTGGCAGGCATGGAACGCAGGTGTAGACCAAGACAGGCTCTTGCTTCTGCCTTGAAAGTGATGGGACTACAGATGTGTGCCATCATGTCCAGCATCCATCCAGAGCTGAATTAATGCTGTATACATACCTCAGTTGATAAGGTGTTACACAATTTTCTTAGGCAGGCTACCACATTATTCCATTATATACAAGGGGACTGGGGCACAGAGAGGTGAATTTGCCTGATGCCACACAGCTAATCAATTCCACCCATGTTTGTTATCATTCTCTATCTTGTAACATAGGGCCAGCAGATTCCCAAACTTGGTTTAGCCTAGCTGAATATACTATGGAGGGGCTGTCTGTAACCAAGGTAGATGTGCATGTCTACTGAATAGCAACACCAACACCTACATCTGGATATGAACAAGACAGGACATTCATTCAAAAGGAAATCTGGGGAACTACAATGCAAACCAAACATCCAAAACAACGACAGGCTTGCACTCTATAGCCACTTCCATGGAAGATGTAGCTCAAGTAGCTAGCCCTGCTCGCAACTGAGCCTCCTGCTATACCAGGCTAGACAGCTTCAGGGGTACAAGGCTTTCAACTCTTCTCAGGACAAACTTTCCACAACCTGTAAGGAAAGGGTACTTGCTGATGTGAACGGGGGCTCAGACCAGGGCTTTACCAAGGCCTCACCTTGGTAATGCTGCAATATGATTTAAGAGTGGCTACCTTTGTATTAGAAGTAATAAGTACTCCTAGGTGATTCTGGACACAGCCATACCCAGTTTTACAGCCTGCAGATGAGCAGGAGGGTCACCACAATGTGGGAATAGAGGCTCATGGAAGCAGTATGTAGACGCTTCCTCTTGTGTGTTGGGAGCAGATGACCTCAGGTACTATTTCCAGCTGTACCATTTTAAGACCGCCATTCCCTTGGCACTAAAATAAAAGAGCTAGAGAGTGGAACCCATCTGACCTAAATTAGAGCACAGGCTGAGAGTGCTCCTGCTGAACACCACGTCACTTACTCATGCTGGAGACTCAACCTCTAACCCTGCCTGTGACTAGGGCCGTCTTTGGAAAAATGTGGGTCATGGTCTCATAGGAGGGCTGCTTCTTGCCACCTGCCTCTGGCATGGTAGTGAGTTCCCAAAACATCAGGACTGAGCAGCCAAGCTCAGTAGTGTGCATAAGATACTCGCTATACTGCCACAAACCCCAACCCAGACTCTCGGGCGCTCTAGTCTTTACAGTAAATTCAGAGAGCCCCACCTTACTCTAACACTTATTCTGCTCCTACTGGAATCTGATGAGACATTGAAACCAATCCTGAAACAAACTCCATTTCATTTAACCCCACCCATCTTTCACCGTGACAAGATCTTGTGAAGAACTGAGTAATCTCTTCCAAAGATGGAAGCAACATGAGGTTTCATAAATTAGGGTTACAATTCTGCTATTGATTGGATAGTTTTGATTCTCCTTGTGAGAAGTCGGAAGGAAGGAGGAAATGCACAGAACTGGATAGTTACTCCTTTCTCCTAACAAGGCTATCCTGGAACTTACTATATAGACTAGGCTGCTCCCAAACTCAGAGCCCTTCTTGCTTCTGCTTCCCAAGTGCTGTGATTAAAGGTGTGTGTTGCTACACATGGCAGGATGTCTCTTCTCTTTTTAAATTTTCTTCCCTTTTTAAACTTGTTTTTTTTGAGACAGGGTTTCTCTGTGTAGCTTTGGCTGCCCTGGAGTGGCCTCTGTAGGCTAGGCTGGCCTTGAACTCACTCTACCTGCCTCTGCCTCCCAGATGCCAAGACTAAAGGCATATGTCATCACTACCCACCACAATGTCTCCACTTAAATGTGCCCATTGACCATAAAGTGGAAAATGGCCAGTGTGATTCTCTCAAAGGTTAAGTTTCATTAAAGCAAACCCTTTTGCTCTTTTATGGTAGTGGAAACTGAATGAAGGCTTTGCACATACCAAGTCGGTGTCCTACCACTCAGTTACCCTCCCAGTCCAGTAGTTTCTAGAAATGTAGAAAAACCTCACTCATAGTTATGATAGTTTCCTGTGTATGGCAATTTGCTCTTGGACAGCTATTTATTGACCGGTTGATTGATTGTAGAGATAGTGTCTTGCTATGCTTGCCTCAAAAGCTCAGATCCTCCTGCTTTAGCCTCCCCAATGCTGGAATTCCAAGTTTGCTCAACAAAGTCAATTCTATTTGTCTAAAAAAAGTTCTTCACATGTATGTGTCTGTGTATGCCGCGCGCACGTGTGTGTGTGTGTGTGTGTACCTGGAGTTAAAGGCAGCTGTGGGCCACAATATGGGTGCTCTTAATGGTGGAGCTATCTCTCAGACCTGGCTTATACTTTAATTATATATTTTTTCAGTTGACGGTTACAATTATATTGAAAACTGCCATTTTGCTTCCTCTTCTTTTTTCCTCTTTCTATACCTTTTCTTTTTGCATGTACAAAAGAACATACATATACACACATATATATGTTTGTGGCATATACATGTGTGTATAATTTACAGATATCTACAAATAATAGCATGTTGAGGGTATAGGTTAGTGGCAGAGCTCCTGTCCAGCAGGCAAGCTCTTGTACTTGATTCTTAGCATATCAGGAAAAAAAATCAACAAAGTGAATGGAACAGCCCTAATCCAAGGGGGGAAAATCCTGCATCCCTTACACACACTGCTATGTATATGCACACACACACACACACACACACACACACACACACACACACAAACAAACACATTTTTACTCAAAGGTTAATATAATGCTTTGTTTTGAGAGAGGCTATGTAGCATAGGATGGCTTTGAACTTGTGAGCCTCTTGCTTCAGCCTTCTAAACCCTGGGTGACATGCATGGCTCAACATACATTGTTTTGCACCTTGCATTTCACAACTACTAATTTATTTGTGGGATCATTTTATATTGGACACACAGATTAACTTCCTTTTAAAACTCAGTTGTGTAACGTCCTGTTCTGTAGCCTTCTGGAATTCACTGAGTTAATCCCTAACAATGAGCAGCTAAGCAGCTGCCATCCTCCCCTTTAATGAGGCATGGCTGGTCTACAAAGGACTGAGCTTGGTAAGGCTGGCAGGTGCATATAGCCATGCAACATCACTACAATCAAAATAGGGAACAAAGCCCTCACCCTAGAGTCTCTGTGTATCCTTTGTAATTACCCACTTCTGCACCTCTGGCTCCCACTGGCCTCCAAGGCAGCAACTGACTTCAGTGACTTAGGCCAATTTGCATGGCAAAGAATTTTATCAAAGTGGAACCAGATAGCATGTGTTCTCCTTTGGTCTTTGCTGTATGTATCAAAGTCTGGTGGTTTCTGTTCTCTGGGCAGTACTGCATTCTCTCTAGTGGGCATACACTGAGCATGTATACAGACAGCTGTTAGTTATGGGATGTCTGGGTTTTCCAACTCTGAACAATTACAATCAAAGCTGCTGTGGGCATTAGTGCAGAAGTCTTCTTACAACACACACTTCCAATGCTCTTAGCTCAACACTCTGGAGAGAGATGACTTGCTCATGTAGTCTAAGGTATGCCTAACTTTGAAAGAGACTCTTGAATTGCTTCCTAAAGCATTCACATCAGCCAACATTTTCATCCCCAGGCACAAGAGGTGGCCGGTCTCCCTAGCACCACTGCTTTGCCAACACTTGGTATGATCAACAGCTTAGGTTGTTTTCAAAACTTTAAGTTCTCTCGTATGTGTAAGGTGGTTTTAATCTGTATTTCTGTACTGACCAAAAAGTTTTGGGCTTGTCAGTTGTAAATCTAGTTTTGAAGTAGCTGTTGAATATTTTTGTGTATTTCAAGACCTTTTGAAAATCTTTCTTGAAAAAAAAATTTTTTAGATTATTTTCTTAGTGAGCTTTTAGAGTTCCTTTTATCTTGTTGATACAAAATGTTATATTTCTGTCTTAAAAAATAGCATTCTCTAGTTTAACACTGGTTCCTTCATTCCTGCTAAAGAGCAGAATTTGGATGAGTGTATGCACACACACACACACACACACACACACACACATACATGTATATGTTGTATGTATATATACATATATATGTGTGTATATATATATATATACATGTATACACACACATATACATATGTATGTATATATATAATTTTCCTGCTTTCTTCTAGGACTTCTATAGTTTCAGGTTTTATATTTTAAAGACATACAACCCATTTTAAATTAACTTATATATAGTATGAAATATATGCCATTTAAACTACAAGTTTGTGCGCGCGCGCACACGTGTGTGTGTGTGTGTGTGTGTGTGTGTGTGTGTGTGTGTGTGTGTGCATGCATGTGTACGCTTGCCCCAGCAGACCCGGGGAGGTCGCAGGACAACTCGTAGCTGTTTTTCTCTCACTCTTTTCATTCTCCCATGTGGGATGCAGGGAATGAATTCAGGTTGGCTGCAAGCGCCTGTACCCAGTGAGCTATCTTGCCAGCTCTCAAAATTTATTTTCTGTGTATGTATATCCAGTTGGTACACTATCATTTGTTGAAAGAGTTATTCCTTTTTCAGTGAGCTGTGTCTGCATACTTGTGAAAAATCCTTGAATTCTCCTTATACATTTGTGGAGAATTAACTGGCTGCCTCTGAATGTCTATTTTGGACTTGATTATGTTTCACAGGCTTTAAAAATGTTGCTTCTTTTTTAATTTTTTATTTGATTTTTTTTTTTTTTTTTTTGGTTTTTCGAGACAGGGTTTCTCTTTATAGCCCTGGCTGTCCTGAAACTCACTTTGTAGACCAGGCTGGCCTCAAACTCAGAAATCCGCCTGCCTCTGCCTCCCGAGTGCTGCAATTAAAGGCGTGGGCTACCACGCCTGGCCCTTATTTTTTATTTGAAATCACTCATATTTTTCAGTGATTCTTTTTTTCCCCCCAATTTTTTATTAGGTATTTTCATTTACATTTCAAATGCTATCCCGAAAGTCTCTCATACCCACCCCCCCACTCCCACTTCTTGGCCCTGGTGTTCCCCTGTACTAGGGCAAATAAAGTTTGCAAGACCTAGGGGCCTCTCTTCCTAATGATGGCTGGCTAGGCCATCTTCTGCAACATATGTAGCTAGAGACAGGAGCTCTGGGGGGTACTGGTTAGTTCATATTGTTGTTCTACCTATAGGGTTGCAGACCCCTTTAGCTCCTTGGGTACATTCTCTAGTTCCTCCATTGGGGGCCCTGTGTTCCATCCAATAGCTGACTGTGAGCATCCACTTCTGTGTTTGCCAGGCACTAGCATAGCCTCACAAGAGACAGCTATATCAGGGTCCTTTCAGCAAAATCTTGCTGGCGTATGCAATAGTGTCTGCGTTTGGTGGCTGACTTATACTACACCATTGTGGCTATTACTGCTTTGTAAGTCTCAAAGTTGGGTAAGAATCTAACTTCGTCCCCTGTTGGTTATGTTTACCCCTTTAGTTCTTTCTTTGTGTAGCCTTGGGTGTCCTGGAATTCACTTTGTAGCTCAGGATGGCTTTGAACTCACAGAGATCCGCCTGCCCTGCATCCATTTGTATTTATTACTTTAAAACTGTGGAGAACAAACCCTCAGGTGACGAGGGGAGCTGACTATTTCCCAAGTATGGGGAAATTTCCAAATAGTTTTCTGTTAACTTCAAATGTAGTTCCACTGTAGCGACCAACTGTTGAAATCTCTGTAACTGTGCACCACAGTGTTCTTATGTTCTTTTAACCTTGTGTTTTCTATTTAATAGAGATTCTGTGAGCCGGGCAGTGGTGGCACACACCTTTAATCCCAGCACTTGGGAGGCAGAGGTAGGTGGATTTCTGAGTTTGAGGCCAGCCTGGTCTACAAAGTGAGTTCTAGGACAGCCAGGGCTACACAGAGAAACCCTGTCTCGAAAAACTAGACTCTGTATATAGTAAATAGTAGGTCTTGCTTTGTTATCTACGATGACAACTGTCTTTTAACTGTTAGGCCTGCTATAATATGGCTGGGGTCAAGAATACCATTCTTTCTTTCTTTTTTCTTTTGAGACAATTTCTCACTTTAACCTTGGTTGGCCCCAAACCTGACCTGCCCACGGAGGCTCTCCTGAGAACTAGGCTACTTTTAGATGTGTGCTATTATGCTTGACCTTGTTCTAATTCTTTACTCTCCACTCTTAAAGCAACGTTTAAGTATTTCTTCTTGATTCCATTTGTTTTCTCTATAGGGTTACTAGCAAGAATATTTTGTTGTAGAATTGAGTGGTGCAGTTTATATCACCCATTTTTAACATCATATGTGTAGAGCTGGCTGTTCTGCAACTTACAATGTAGACCAGACTGGCCTCAAACTCATAAAGATCCACCTGCTTCTGCCTCCTGAGTTCTGGGAATAAAGTGTGTACCACCACTGCCTGGCTATACGCATTATTTTTCACAAAAAACATCCTTAAATGTCTAAATTGTCATTAATTTTACCTAGTGGTTTGCCTTATTTTATTTTATTTTATTTTGTGTGTGTGTGTGTGTGTATGTTTATGCCCTGGACCTAAAGTTATGGATGGACATGGGTGCTGGGAACCAAATTCAGGTCCTCTGGAAGAGCAGTATGTGCTTTTTAACCACCAAAGAACCTCTCCAGTCCCTGATTTATTTTAAATTATGTAATTATACTTTATTACTGTCATCATATAGGTTTTATTTCTAGTTTAATTTGGGTTGGCTGCCTATCTGTTTTTCAGGCTCCTGTTTTTTTCCTACGTAATATAGGCAATCTCTTCTCTGGTTGAAAATAGGAGGAATGCCCTGTGTGTGGTGTCTTCATGTAAACATGTGCTTTTGTGTGTGTGTGAGTACATAGGTATGTGTCTATGAGTACATAGGCATGTGTCTATGAGTACATAGGCTTGTTTTGGGGCACATTCGAAGGTCAGAAGACAGTCCTGGGTGGTTGGGCAGGCCTCACCTTCCACCGTGCTTGGGACAGGGTTTCTCTTTTGTTCCTGGCTGTATATGCCAGGCTAGTTGGCTTTTGATTTTTCTGCAGACTCTTTTTCCATCTCTCCATAGCAGCATAGGGATCTATTTGCCTGGCTGGTGCAGCAAGCATGTCACCACCAACCTGCATCTGCAGCACTAGCCTTACCTAGTTTGTATTTTGAGACAGGGTCTTGCTAAGTTGCTCAGGCCCTTGAACTTAGGATCCTTCTATTTCAGCACCCTGTGTGGCTGGGATTACCGGCCCGAGTGACCAGCTCTATTGAGACCAACTAATGACTTTTAACTATTATTTGTCCCCCGCCTGGCTGAAAGGGGCACGCACACACTTGTCCCATCACTATGAGTCCCAGACACCACCCTACCTCAGCAGTTCTTTGCAAGTTTTCTGGTTTGCTTTTTCTTTAGCACTAGTCTTCACACACACTAAACACATGACCCTACACTTGAACCCCATAGCCCTCTCCTCTTGGACAAGTTCTCCACTTTGGGAGGTTTCCTCACGTATGTGTCCTTGGTCCTTCACTGAATGCTCAGGGAAGACGAGATCCCTCTGGAGAGCTAGATTTGTGTCGTGGACGTTTCTCGAATACTAGTTTAGCTATCTTTGTTTCCAAATGATTTCCACCCAAGGACAAGACTGGAGCTGCTTGGCTCTCCTGTCCTCCCGGTAGCTGGAAGCTCTCAGGACGATGCAGCAGGGTTTCACTGGACTCATGGCATCGCATCCCGGCTTGGGCTTTATGAATTTTGCCCTGCTTGGTTTCCATGCTTGGTTTCCATGGTTTCAGCTTGTGCTTGTGGTTCCTGTCAGTTCATCCGGAACCGAAGCCTCCAGCTTCTAGGTGGCTGATATATCAGATGCTGAAGTCAACACCACTGTACACAGACCCATGGTCCCATGAGTATGTATGTATCTGTTGATTCAATCACTTGTTGTCTTGTTCATTTACTTTTGATAAAGCCTGGAAAAGACTTGAACTCACTACACAGCCAGGGTTGGCCTTGAACTCCTGGTCATCTTGCACCTGCTTCCCAAGTTTTGAGAAGATAGGCACATACTAGCACACCTCGCTGAGCTATTTAACTTGCTATTGTAGTTTTAAAGGACAGGCGCATTTTAATTACAAGTGTTTTAACATCTATATGCTTACTGATGATTGGGGATGCCATTTCTGGAACAGTCCGTTTATACCCTTTGACTTTGTATAAATTGGATTGCTGTATCTGAACTGACTTCTAAGGTTTGTGCAGGAAATGGACATTCTGCACATGAATCACAATCCCCTGCCTCTCTCCAGCTAATGGCTGGTCTGACTTTCTTCAGGGTGTTGGTTTTTGTAATGAGTAACTTTAAAATCGTCACAATATCCATTTTTTTTTCTATATGGCCTCTGGGCTTTCCACAGCTTAGATGCACATGTGTGTACAAATCGACAAAAATTATAATAAAACAGTCTTCCTGCTTGTCCTTTTACTATCAACAGGCTCAACAGTGCTGCTAGGCTGCATTCAGGTGAATACATGGATGGGCAGCTGATTTAGGTTTAATAAACAAGACTATCAGAGTTTTTTCCTCAGGTATTTAAAGTTTGATAGGATGGTGGAGGCAGTGTGTGAAGAATGACAGTTACTAAGACCCGATGGCTGTCCCTAACTAATCCCTAGTTACTAATCCCTAGTTAGTTCCTGAAGCCTGGGCTCCCTGAACACTTAGGACACCTTGTCCTGTCTCTGGATGACCAACGTGCTCACCTCCAGTGCTGCAAATATACCGAGAACAGACTTTCTGCTCAGTCCTGTACTTTCTTAATATCATTGCCCAGCTGTTTTTTATTAGTACTGTTTTCCTGAGAAGAGGCATTTGTTGTATGCTTTCCACAGCATTACGTTATACTGAGCCTAAGTGTGTGCTATTGAAGGCTAGAAACCTCAAGTGAGAAGACCAAAGTCTGAGGGGAGTGTGCCATTGACTTGCTTGTCTGGACGTGATGGTGGCATTTGTCATCATCAGCCCTGCATGTGAACAAAGCTAGGATGAAGAGAAGTGAGTGCGTGTAGCAGAGCCTGAAGGGCACAGTCTCCAGGGAAAATGCAGCTTAGCAAAGGACAATGACTAAACTACCATGGGCCCTGAAATTGTACACCTCAACATCTATGGAACGTTCAGATCAGCTCTGCAATATGTACTGAGAAAGGAGGTAGGGAGCTAATAACATCTGTCATTGACGACACGGCCCAGCACTGTGCCGCCAAGCACCTCTCAAACTGAGTTCTGGAATGACCACAGACACTTATTCCACCATTGTATAGATGGGAATATGGAGGCTTCTGATTGCAAAATGACTTAGCTAACACATGGAAGCAAGGTGGTGTGAAAACAGGTCTAGTCAAGACACCACATGGGGTCACATAACTGAATATGGGGCATACTAAAACAACTGGCAATGGTGACAAGCTTCTGAACATCCAATGACCACTTCTTCAAAATCCCACACGAAGTGAGTGAGTTTATGAGTTTCTGTCAGTGCCTGCTTGTGTTACTCCCGTGACTTCACAGCAGCCTGGGTACTAACGATATAACTAACAGTTGAACTGTGTACTGGGCCCTGCTGTCACACCGTGCAATGCCAATGAACACTGCCTGCAGCAGCCTGACTCAGATTCCGCATGGCTCTGTTAGCAACTGCTTTGTTCTTTTGCTCTTATAGGAAACACAATGGTTTCATTACTGACAGCAAAGGTTTTTCCTATTTCCCCACTGTCATTCCTCAGTGAGTATCAAGTTAGCATTCTTTGGATTATATTGTGTTGGAATGTTTGATTCAGCTCTGAAAAATGCTAAAGGTGTTCTACACTCAGCCAACGTCCCATCTTTATGTCTAAGTGAACAAACAAATCCATCTGGTCAGTGTGCAAATTTATTTTCATCTTTAATAAATGGTAAGACTGTATGTGTATGCTTATGGCCTGTGAATGGTTCCTACATCTAGCTTACATACCCAGATAATACCTGGTATCCAGTTAAACTCTTGAAAAGTCTCAAGTGGAAAAGTTGAAGCAGCCTTGGCCTGTGACTCACAGCTCAGCCCCTGACTATGTTCCACGCAGTCCATGTCATCCTGGAGCATTAAAGAGGATGTTGTCTCACCTTGACAGTAGACACTGGACGTGGAGGAAGAGGAAATGCCTGAGGCCATGTAGCTCCTGAATCTAGAGCTTACACAGGATTGGTTTGCCACCCAAGCCTCACATTCTCTAATCCTCCACAGTGCCATCCATTCTTAGCCTTGAGTCTGACATGTGACATTCCTTCCCCAACAGGAAATGAGAGAGTGAAGAAAGATTCTATTCACCCGTGAAAAGCTAGAGATGAGGTTTTCTGCATGTCAGCTCCTGTGGCTGCCTGTGCCTTAGCATAATTTCTCCCATGAACCCCTCATTCAGAGGCCTTCCTTCTTCCTCCCCCATCCCTTCCCTGGACCCAGCTACTCCCCTGCCGTTTCTTCCACACCTCTGCTTCGCTCACACCTCTATGTCAGGCTTCTCATCCTTTGCCATGCTCTGACCCTCAGCTGCCTGCTCTATCACCCACAGTGGGCAGAACTGCTAGGTAATGGTGCAGAGCAAATGAAGTCCATGTATGGAACGCTCGTCTGTGGGCCCAGACATAGTATTTACCATGGCAAAAGAATCTCACTTCCAGAATCACCAACCCAACTTCTAGAGGTGGGAGGTGGGGGGTGGAGAAACCAGACTGGCTGGCATGCCACCAGCACTTGCCCTTGGTTATTTTCAGGGAGTAGTCACAAGTCGAAAAATGCAAAGCTCCCAGAAAGGAAACTGCAAGTCTAAAGAGCATATTTCTGATTTATGGGCTTTGCATAAGCTTTTAATGGTGGGGAGGAATTGGCCCAATGCTCCCATATCCACTTAGGCATTAAAGACTTTGCTTCTGGTTGCTAAATTATTTTGAACAAATTATCACCTTCATCCATGCAATTCCCATCTCTGCATGTTTCCACCTTATTTGATTACTGGTCTTTGAAGACCACAAGCTATTCTTACTTCCCATTATCTCAGGTCACTACCATGCAATCCCTGTATGGTCTGTAGCTGCTCACTCTGGGAGCCAGGAGGACCTGGGGGGTGGAAGCAGAGAGGAAGGGTGTCCATCAGGAGTGCCGCTGCTACTGAACGGTAGACTGCATCTCACCTCCAGTAGCTGACTTTCTCTGACTCTTCAATTTATTCTGCAAAGCCAACTTCTACTCACCGACCAAGAGCATTCATTATATATTCTCCTTCATCAACAGGATATCTCCTTTGTCCACAGAGGAACGTGGGGCCCAGGGAAGTTCTTGGGGGAAGTCTAACACACAAGGAGCTGAGAGTGGGGATGAAGAGATGTCTCTTCATTTGTGTGGTGATGGGGATGTGATAAGGGCATTGAAGGCTCAGATTGGGCACACAAGCTTCCGTTCAGGGTTTTACACATGTAGGACGTTTTCCCAGCACTCAGGAGGCTGAGACAGGAGGATCATGTATTTGAAGAAGCAGACTCTATTACACTCTAAAAAGGAAAGGCAACTGGGGCTGAAAGAGCTTACTACAGTCTGGCCTGGGTTCCATCCTCAGTACCCCAAAGGAGAGGAGGAATAATAGAGAACTAGGTTAATTCTGAAAAATTATAAATAAAGCCAGTTCTTCACTGTTTCCTCCCTGTAATTGACTTTTTTTTTTTTTTAGCAGAGCTTGGTTTCCTTACAATCAGCGCTTAGTTCTACCTCTCTCCATATCCCAGCTCCATCTGCCTTCATACTGCAGCTCAGACACCACATTCAGTCCAGCCCCAGGGCCTTTACACATGCTTCACTCCGTCCTCTATACTTGCTGGGCTCTCTGCATTCTATTTGTGTTGCTCTCTTCTGGTTCAGCTTGAAATCACTCCCTGAGAAACTTTTCTCCCACCCTTTAACAGGCCCCTCGTTCTTCATTACACACATCAGCAGTCTCCCGACTGTCCCAAACCATCTGGCTACCGGGCAGAAAGCTACTTACTGTATACTCCTTGCCCTGAAAACAGTGCTTTTGCCTTTGCCTGACCTAGCCCACCTTCTACCACAACAAGGTGTCACTGATGTGTGTAGGCTCCGTGGCTGCAGAGGGATTTAGAAGGTAGAGCTCTGTTACCCTGGGTAATTCAAGGCACTAAGCTACGAAGCCACATCTGAAGTCTCTGCAGGGGTCATGTGTGTTACTCAGGGTTCGCTAAGGGATGGAACCGAAGCATCCTAACCTGCCCAGCTCCTGAGACAGAACCAGTACAACCTTTGAAAAGCGCGGGGCAGGGACACACATGTTCATTAAACATTTCGGGAAGTTTTTAGAAAGGCTGAGATTATTCCTTCTGTGATCCTATCATTATCTTATTTTCAAGATCATAACCATTTCTTGATTGTTTTACCATTTGGATTCCCATGAATGCTTCCAAATTTCTTAATTTCCAAGTAACACGTTCAGCTCTTCAGATTGTTTCCAAAGCAGGCAGGGAACTCCCTCAAGACTGCAGCTGACAATCCCATAAGCAGGAAAAGACGATGAATACTAATCGCCAGAAAAGTTGCAGTTTACAGGAAAGAAACGGGAAGTGTTGACATATTGCACAACAACCCTGAAAAAAGCAGGGCTTAGTAACAGAACGGTACACACAGGCTGACAACCTCATCAAGAATCCCTGGTGACATCATAAACTATGTAGAACCAGTTTTGTTTTAAAGGTTATTTTGAATGATGTGTATGTGTGTGCGCATGTGCATGGCTGAGTGCTGATGTTGAGGAGTGCACAAGTGGGTTTCAGATCACCGGCAGCCAGAGTGAGCAGCACTGCTGTGAGCTGCCTGACACGGGTGCAGGGAACAGTCAGGTCCTTTTCCAGGAGTGTGTGCCCTTAACTGATGAGCTATCTGTCCGGTCCCAAGTTGATGTTTTTATTGTCTGTGTATTTTCCAAAGACTTGGGGTGGGGGCAGTGGTACCCTTTTCTTTGGAGAGCTAGATAGGGAAACTGAAACATTAATTCCCAGATTTTATACGGATTTGGGGCTCCCTTTTAATTTCTTCTCTTTCTTTTCCTTTCTTTCTTTTCTTTTAAACACAGGGTCTCACCATGTAACTCTGTCCTGGAATACCCTATGTAGACAAGGTTATCCTCAAAATCACAGAGAGGACCTGCCTCTGTCTCGCCATTGCTGGGATTAAAGGTGTGAGCTGGTCCTAACTGGCCTTGGGCCTTATATTTTACTTATATGTATTGTGTATACGTGTGCTGGTACACGTCTGTGTGAGGGTGGAATGTCCACGTTTGCAGAGGCCAGGAGATAGACTTGGGTGTGATATTCTTGGCATAGGGTAGCCTGGCAACTGAGCTTGAAAGATCATGTTTGTACCCCTTCGGCATTGGAACCCTAAGCTTGTGCCACCATGTCTGACTTTTTTACTACTTGGGAGCTGGGGACCGATATTGGTCCCTGCATCTGCAATGAAGGGCTTCACAGACTGAGATTGCTTCTTCTTCTTCCCAGCCTGGGTTTTAAGTAAAAAGATAAATTAAATGAGCTAAACGGATTTCTCTCTGGTGTCTGATCCCACCCAGCACTTGAGGACAGTAGTTTCCTTAGCTGGAACGACTCAGTAGAGGAAAGGGATTGCTGCTGCTGCTGCTGCTGGGAATCAGATCCAAGGGGACAAAACCAAATGCCTCAGTGGTCCCCAGAACACACCTTTCCCCATTACACAAAGACAGCAAGGAGGAAGCAGGCAGGACGGCTGACTGACTTCCAGCTACTCTGTCAGAATCAATCTAGTTTCCACTGCAGGGATTAATCTAATGTGCTGAGAGATGGTGCGGGCTTTCCCCTCTAGCCAATATGAAGCCATCAGTAAGCCATACTCTTTACTTTTATTATAAGTGATTACACATAAGGCATTGCATAAACATGCTTGGTTAGTGGTTACACTGCAATCCAGCACTAGTATGATGCAGATATTCAGTGTCCTAATAACTGAACTGGAAAATTATAAAAGTGGGCTTCAGGAGGCCAACGTGAGCCACAGTGACTCATTCCAGGGCCATCCTGACCTGAGCCTTTCCTGAGATGTGCTCTTGACAAGAACCCTGGCGCAGAGAATGACAAGATGTTTCCATTTACAGGGGTCCACTAGTGAGGTGCCACAAAGAACAGAAAACTGAGATACCAGCTCATCTTCTTTTGGGAACTGTGCTGAGATCAGAATGCATGAGCACACGTGCAATGTCCCTAACAGTCACTGCTCTCGCTAGTAAGCCACTCCCTCCAGCTCCAGGCACTGCTCCAAACATTAGCCACAGATTATTCCTTTTATCCCCCGTGAAAATCTTATAATGTCCCAATTCTCATTTCAGGGATGAAAAGACTAAAGAGCAAAAAAGGTTACATAACTTGATGCCTCTCACGGTTGGTGGGCTGGAAAAGGAACTCCCTGCTCTCCGACTGCAGTCTGAGTGACGCATAGTCTCTACTTGACATTTTGGGGCTCTGTCCCAAGTACTCTGTAGGGTCCTAACAAAATGGTTCACATATTTTCCTGATGTTTCACACGGCTAATTACACAACCAATTAGTTTCCCAACCAAAAGATAGCATCTACGGTTTCTGCCTTACTTCAGTCTGCTTAAGTTCATGGTAGAGATGAAAATGAAATCGGCCCCCAGCCTACATGTTTATCATCTTTTGGAGGTTCTCGCAGGACAGATTTCCTGCTTAAAAACCTTTTAGCCACAGATTGCTGCTTCTTGTTTTGACAGTCCAATCTTATTAGATCATGTTCTAGCACAATGTGGGCCTTGCTCAATACTCTGAAATTTCAGACCTACCAAAGCTATGAGCAACTTTTTGATTGAGAAGTCCACGACCTCATGTGAAACCAGAGTCATGGGAATTGGAAGAAATGCACAAAACCCCTGCAATGGTAAAGTGAAATATGACAACGGTGGAGTGACATGACCTATAGTTCCAGGAGATAGGCTTCCTCACGGTCATGACTACATGACTGCATCTCCAAGGACTCCATGTGCTGGCCTGATTTCAGCAGTGTTCAAATCGCCCTCACATGGTTGGCAGGTGGCCAGAGAATAATGAGGTGGTAGGAAAAGGGCAGATTTTGCCAATGGAGGCTAGGTAGTCTAAATGGAACCAAGAGAGGGGCTGGCCATACACCAGGTGAGAAAAAGGTGTGTAAGGGGTGGTGGCAAAAGGCTTACTGATCCAGTGATTTGCAAAGACTTGTTCACATTACCTCTGTACTATGGACTCATGACTCAGTTTTCAAGCCGGTGGAAGCAAACCAGGTATCTCATTTCCCCTCTGCAGCTCCATACTCCCTTCCCCACAGACAGCCTAGCTTCAAACCTATGAGCGGCCAAAAGGGGACAACTAAGGATATGCTTAGCATGTACACTGCTGGGAACCATGGGGCAGAGGGAGAACTGTGACACAGAAACACCAGCAGGTAGGGATCGTCTTCAACTTGTGACTTGACAAGAAGACTGACCAAAGAACGCTTCCCTTAGGAATTATATCTTAAAGTGCACTGTAGGCCCAAGACTCGGTATTTGGCACCCTGTTAAAATTAGGTCAGGAGTGTGATGAGAATTTGTACTTTTCACTTTTACTGTAGAGAAAATGGCACAGGACTCTGTAGGAACACTGTTAAACCTGCATACAGGAAGTAGGCCAGACTGAAGCTACATCAAGGTAGAAGGGTCAATGAGGGACCTCCATGTCACTGAGGCAGACAGCCTCTACACGGCAGCCTGTGCTGTCAGAGACAGTACTAAAAGAAGCTGGAAATGCAGATTCTGATGGGAATCCTTCTAACTAGTGTATGTTGCAACCAAAGATACATGTGTATACAACTTCCCTGGCCAACCCAAACACATCTGTGACTGGAACCAGCACACTGAGAGCTGGTGTCTGACCTTGGTGACCACAGTGATGACTCTTAACCCTTACAGCATGAAGAGGAAACAAGCACTGGCTTGTCTTTCATAAAGTCACTTATACCGCTGCCTGGTCAAAAGACTCTTTGTAAGTCCAGCCTGTGGGACATTCAGAGAGGTCCAAGAAGGTGATGGGCCTCTTTCACTAACAATGCCAAGTCTGTAGCTGTTGAGAGAGGGAGGTATTCTGAGGTCTTCGGAGGAATTTAGAAAGGTGTCAGTCAGGAAGATGAGGTGTTTGGTGGCTTCATACTGAGTTATGACCACCTGCTCTGAGCTCTCTAACTACTTATTTAAAACTGCAGGGTTTGTTTCTTGTTGCCATGAGTGCCAAAGGAGCCCAACAGACATGTCATATGGGGCTGTCAACTGGCAGCTCAAAAGGTCTCCTGGAAAATTTCATTTGGCTACAGAGAGAAGACTGCATCCCCCTATGATCAGACACTTTAGCATCCAGGTTTGGATGCTTGCTTGCCCTTTGTGCCTATGATAAACCAGACATTTTTCTACGCCGTGCTTCCAAAGCCCTATTTTCTGGCTGTCATACTTCTTTTTTTTTTTTTTAAGTCATTTTCATTTATGCGTATGTATCTGTATGAATGTATTCAGATGCCTGCAGAGGCCAGAAAAGGATGTCAGATGCCCTGGAGTTGGAGTTGCAGTTACAGATCATCTGATGTCAGTGCTGGAAACTGAACTCAGGTTTCTGCAAGAGCAGCAAGAGTGCTCTTAACTGCTGAGCTATCGCCTCAATCCCCAAGAGTGGCAGGCTTTGATATCGACCATATTGTGTGGTGTGGGACAAGAAGGTGTCGTGTGTCTCTAATGCACAAGCACGCGTGCAAGCATGTGTGTGTGTGTGTGTGTGTGTGAGAGAGAGAGAGAGAGAGAGAGAGAGAGAGAGAGAGAATATAAAGGTATTGCTATATATAGCTCAGGTTGGCCTAGAATTCACCATCCTGGTCCTGCCACTTGAGCCCTGTGATTACAGGTGTGTGTCACCAAGCAGGGGCCTTCATTTTAAAAAGGAGAGAGCTTCTTTTCCCTGGCATGAAAGTAATGGATTAGGAGCTCACAAAGTGGAGCGAAACGTTACACTCTTCTCTTCATGTTAGGTGAGAGCTGACCTAGAGGGATATGTGCTGGGCTGGGAAATGGGCCCTTTGCACTGTAGGCACTATTTACACCTTGTAGAGGGTTGATGCACACAGGTTAAGTGTGCTGTCTAGCATCCTACAGTGACCAGCGCAGCAAGAATTCAAACCCCAGCGCCTCTGTTCGTCTATGAATTTTCCTTTCTTTCTAATTTTTTCTTTGTTTGTCTGTTTTTCTGAGAAGGGTTTCCCTGTATGGCCTTGGCTGTCTTGGAACTCATTCTAGATCAGGTTGGTCTCAAACTCAGAGATTTGCCTCTCTTGGCCTCCCTTGTACTTTGTTAAAAGGTGTGTACCAACAGCACCTGGCTTTCTTTTATGAATTTTTTAAAGATCCATTTTATGTACATGTTTTTCTATGTGAGTTTATGTGTACTATGTATATACAGGAGCCTCTGGCAGGCAGAGAGGGCTTCTGTTCTTCTGAAAGCCGAGTTTCAGGTGGCTGGCAACCTTTGTGTTGGTGCTGGGACCTGAACCAGCATTCCCCACAAGAACAGTAAGCTCTCTTAACTGCTGAGCCGTCTTTCTAGCGCCCTAGATCTCTGTGTTCACAATGTTTAACACAGGGGAAGCCTCTTACAATGAAGAGGGCCTATCAAGGTAAAGGATATAACGGAAGATCAGACTACTTACTATAGACCAGAGGCCCGAGGCTTTCTGCTCTGACACGTGCGGAAAAGATGTGCCGCTTCCCAGTTTTACCCAGGTCCTATGGGTCTCACTGAAAATGATGCACCCAGGGGGAAGATACAAGACACTTCAGAGTACACATTTGATCTAATATGTATGGAAGAGGGACAGAGTTTCCATGGGGCTATGGGGTCCCAAAAGGGGAAGGGGATGGGATGGGAGGCGGAAAACAACTGTTTCTTAGTGTTTCTTTAAAATGGAGAGAATATAGTTCCGTGGTTTTAGCCCTTGAGCCTGGCTTTGGGATTAAGCTTCTGTAGGACTCTCTAAGAATGCCCCATGACAAAAACTTGGGGTGAGCTCTAACTGATAATGCCTTGTCAGGGTTGTCTAATGGCTTCTGTACTGAAGAATCTATTTGCTCTGAAACTAAGCTCCAACAATAACTGTACAATGGACAGTTTAATACTGTGCTGATGAAAAGCTTACGCACCGAAGCACAATGTTAAAACCTGACCAGAAAAAACTGACACAGCTCATCAGTACATGCATTCCTAAAGCCCAAAGCTAGGTGAGCACTCCCCTCACGTACTTAGGCCATGCTTCTCTTTATCGATTACTCTCTGGGCCCTGTCCAGCAGCCTCATGCTTGCCCCACGCACAAGCTCTCATCTCCCATCCCCCACCTCGACCCTAGCCCCCTCCTGAGCTTCAGGTCTGCGTTTCAAGAGACCGCACCCAATGTCAGCAATTCCAGTGTGGCTTTTTCTGATCCATTACCCCCACTCTGCTCAGTGTGGTGGCTCACACCTGCAGTCCCAGCACCTGGGACACTGATGTAGGAGTACTGTCGTGAGTTTGCATCCAGACTGGGCTATATAATAAGTTCCAGGCCACTCTGAGCTACAGAGTGAGTTTACTTAAAGTGGTTTAAAAGCAGCCTTTGCTGTCACACATGCCTGTCCTCATGTTCTTCCCCCCAAGGCTCTGGGTTCCCCTGAGCTTATATTTCCACAGTGGTAAAATGGCAAAGCCACTGCTTACCCCTGCAGACTTGGCATGATGACTAAACCAAGCAGTACATTAAGTTCCTTAGCTCAACACCAGGCATATAATTTCTGCCTGTATTACAGCAGTACCTTTTATTACTCTCTGCCCCAGCGAGCCCAACCTTTCTATCATTCCACAGGCCTGAAGAACTCAAAGCCATCCTTGGCTTTAGAACTCTTCCTATGTTCCCTTAACTAAGTGGTTCCTATGTCCTGTCCACTGTACTTTTAAAACTGCCAATCTTTGGGCCAGTGAAATGGTTCAGCAGAGAAAGGTACTTGCCCTCAAATTTGGTGACCTGAGTTCGATTCCTGAANCAACCTTTCTATCATTCCACAGGCCTGAAGAACTCAAAGCCATCCTTGGCTTTAGAACTCTTCCTATGTTCCCTTAACTAAGTGGTTCCTATGTCCTGTCCACTGTACTTTTAAAACTGCCAATCTTTGGGCCAGTGAAATGGTTCAGCAGAGAAAGGTACTTGCCCTCAAATTTGGTGACCTGAGTTCGATTCCTGAAGGTTGACCTCTGAACTCCATGCATACTATTACCATTTTCTTTTGCTCAGGCCCTCATCTTTGCCAATATGCCAGTATCTCCTTATTCTATCTAGGTTTGCTATGATTTAGCCCAGACATCAAAGACACACCAAAGTAATTTCTACTTTCTGTGTGCACTTGTGGATAGGCTGGAGGTTGACACTGGGTATCTTCCTACATCCTTCTCTACCTTATAATCCCTTTTATCCTAAGATGTCAAATTCTCATCAAGTCTGGAACTTACCAACTGGGCTAGATTTGCTGGCCAGAAAGTCCCAGGGAACTTCCTGTCTGCACCTCCTGAGCCTTGGGGTTACAGACACATGCCACTATGCCTGACTTTTCTCCATGGGAGCAAACCGTCTGAACACAGGTCCCCATGCCGGCACAGCAAGTCCAGAACCTTCCAGTTCCCACAGTCATCTTTCCTAAAACCACATAGATTATGGCAGCCCTTTCCTAACACCCTGTCCTTGGTTTCCATAGGCAGTTCACATCCATACTTACTGCAGGGATGGATAGCAATGGACTGATTTCCACGTGCTTGTCACGACCTTTATTATTCATTTAAACATCACCATGTCAATAATGTAAATATAACTATCTTTGTTTTACAGATTTGTTAAAAATGTGCGCAATGACTAGCTACAGACAGAAGCCCGACAATTTGCCTATGGTCCCAATTTGCCAGATTCTTGAATTTATAAAAGGTTTGACTTTGCCCTATACATCTATCACTACAATGAATTGTTTCTCTTTTAGAACATAAACCCTCTAGCCAAAGAACATGATGAAAATATCATAGAAGTCAAAGAAAAACTGACCCCTTGGTGAGGCCAAGCACAGCTGGCATTAGTTTTAGCAATGGAAAGAATGCTACTTCTTGGCTCACAGCAAGCAGATACAGCATCTTGGGGCTATGTTCTATGAAAATGTTGTCTTCAAACACTAGATACAATGACATCTTACATTGGGAGACAGGAGAAAGCAATAGGAAGCTGAGGTCAACTGAGAGGAACAGCAGGCTGCCCTCTCTGGAAACGAGGATGCAATTACCCTCACCTCAACATTATTCTTTGTTTTATTCTCTTTTCTTTTGTTGCTGGGTAAGTACAAATTGATTCTGTGTATAGCAACTGGAATCAGGGCACAGCTTAGGGTAGTTACACTATACCCTACATATTTAGAAATTACCTACACAGTCAGAAGGGTAGAAGCCAGTGGCCACTTATATTTGCACCGTTGGTGGCCCACACTGTGCTTTGCAAATAAATAATAGGCAGCTAAATAGTAAGACTCCCACTTATTGTTATTATTATTATAGCAGCACAGCTCCTTCAATGGTTTCATGAATTTCAAATCAGTAATGTATGAATTAAGATTGTCTGGCAAGTTTTCATTTTGTCCTGCAAAATAAGCTGACTTATTTGAATAAGCCTTCTGCCTGTCCTTCATATTCTACCTTAAGGTTTGGTCTTAAACAAGCATCTTGACTTTGGGGGTGTTTACTTGGCTCAGAATAACATCTTGTAGAACAAGGAGTCTGCCAGTTTCCACAGGCTACTAATGTGAGTCACGCTAAAGTGCAGGTTCACGGGTCACTGACGCTGCTCTGAAAGCCACCTCATCTTCTGGTCATAACCAAGAGCAGGAAACTGAGTTTTCTGTATTTTAGTTTTTGCCTCTGCCTGTAATAAGCACTCAGCAATGCTGGGGTCTTTAAAAGCTGGCAGGGAAGCTGCACCTTGGACTGTGGGCCCGCTTAGTGCTCCGGGAAAAACACCCAAGGGGTGAGCATTATGAGGTTGGATTCTTTGGTCTAGTCCTTCTGGAAGCACAGATACCAAAATTGTTCCCCAGTTCCTGAACAAGGAAGGGGCTTACATGGAGGCCAAGTGCAGCCCAAAATTAATCTTGTTATTCCCAGTCTTGTGATACACACACATACACACGCACACGCACACACAAAGACACCCTTCTACCAAGGTGCATTTCAGAATCAGAAAGCCCTGTCTTTGCAAGCTCCTCCGTTGCCTCCCTTGGAGCCAGTGTCATCTGCTTTACATAAGGGCTTCTTCTGCTTATTTCAAATAAAACACAGAACCTGGTGCCTACCATCTCCTGCAAGCTCAACAGTCACTAGTAGTTGTTCATTCTGCTCTCAGTTTTTACTACAATGGCTTGGTAGGGCTTGTGCCATCTGGGCCTTGTAAGCTCTGTGTTCGTTCTCTCTCTCTCTCTCTCTCTCTCTCTCTCTCTCTCTCTCTCTCTCTCTCTCTCTCTCTCTCACACACACACACACACACACTCTCCAGTTATGAAATGTGTCCATTTGATTCCCACACCACAGCTCAGACTCTGTGGACTGATTCCTGAGTTTATCCCAGGTGCGGAGAACAGTGTCTGGCACATAGCACACTGGCAATTACTATGAAAGAAATACACTGGCTTGAATGATAAAGTAGTATCTGCAGAAAATGGAGCAGAAGTCCTTGTATGTGTCTTAGTCTCACATGGAAGGAACTGGGACTCTGTCCCTTAACAGCTAACAAATTGTTCTTGCTGCCCCAGGAGTGAGTTCATTCAGTGTCAGCCTCAACCCCCATGTCCACAGGGTAGTGTGGTATAGTAAGGAGCTATTATTATTCCTTATCTTGAGAAGAGAGCCAAGTATAGAGAGGTTAGTCTGCTAAAGGGCACTGACATGGTCACCAGGAACATGGTCAGAGTGGCATCAATTCCAGTGACGCTGGGGATAAGGCTTACTGTGGCTGGTGGCATGGGCTTCTCTTTCCCGGTGGCCTAACTGCCGAGGGTATTGCTTGTTCCTATGTAACCCTGTCAAGTGGTAAATGGAGGTAATGCAAACCAGAGGCAAAAGTCAAGTCCCAAATATCTTATTCCTTTGAGCTCATGAGCCTAGCTAATCATTGTGAGACAAAAAATGACTTTTAAAAATGTTCAAATAATGTTATGACCTGATGCCAGTAGGCCATCTAAGACTGAGGCCAGTAGGCCATCTAAGACTGAAGCCAGTAGGCCATTTAAGACTGAAGCCAGTAGGCCATCTAAGACTGAAGCCAGTAGGCCATCTAAGACTGAAGCCAGTAGGCCATCTAAGACTGAAGCCAGTAGGCCATCTAAGACTGAAGCAAGTAGGCCATCTAAGACTGAAGCCAGTAGGCCATCTAAGACTAAAGCCAGTAGGCCATCTAAGACTGAAGCCAGTAGGCCATCTAAGACTGAGGCCAGTAGGCCATCTAAGACTGAAGCCAGTAGGCCATCTAAGACTGAAGCCAGTGGGTCATCGGGCAGGGCATTCCCTGTAGCCAAGGTGATGCTGGTTAGCCAGGATGTTTACACTGTCCATGAGTGAGCAGCTGGAAGGTTTTTCCACCGTCAGTAACCTGTCCTCTAGGAATCACTTTAGCTGTCCCTCTTGCAGGAAGCTTTGTAGCTCAGCCCTATCCCCTCCCCTGTTCTACTCCTGGCTCGGTCAAGGGCCCTTCCTGCATACTCATATTTTCCTTCACAGTTAACAGCAGCTGAACGTCCCTGCCTCCCCCTCCCATGTACTTAAGTGTTGTGGGACAGTGTCCTTTGAACATGTGAATCACAGTGTCTTGTAAGCACTCAATAAATGACTGTCGAATGGGACATTGCCAACCTGTGAGATAGCCCAGCCTTTCAGGTCACTAATGTGCCTTGTCCCCTTTGATTTGGCTTAGCCTGAGATCAAAATGGCATGACCTTGAAGTAAGTCAGTTCCTGCAAAAGAAAGCTAAAAATCATATGCTCAGATAACAAATTTCAAGTTATGTGACATTTTCTTAAATGAATGCTTGCTTTATAAATCAACACAGCAATTATCTCAAACTCTTATTATACTAAACACAGCAGGGGCAACTGTTCCTCTGGGGAACTCCTTTCTCATTTGGAAAGCAGTGTGCTGACAAGTGCTTCCCCCTCTCTGAGTAAGGGACCTGGTGATGAGAAGCCAGAACATTTATGCCCTTTGGAGCTCCACTGTTCTCGGACCTAAAAATGTAAAACGTTTGTGCGCGACACTCTATCTCTATGTCTTTTAAAGGTTTACTTTCTCGATAGTTCACTGGGTCTCAACAGAGGAGCTATCAAACAGAGGGGGGAACCAATTCGTTCCTTTTCAGTTGCATAAGTTATTTATAAAATATGCTATCTTTCAGCAGTGAGGGGCGAGGGCAGCAGCTTACATATCTCAGGAACAATGTTACAGGTTATGAGGCTGGTCCTTTCCCATTGTCCTGTCTTAGTCCAGGCTGACTAACACTGAAAGGAGGTGTCCAGTCATCAGCAAGAGTCATTTAAAAAGCCACTCTGCTTACTCTGAAGTGATTCTGACAGGGATCTTATATTGGTCATAAGAGACCACATACCATGGGGTACTGAAATGAATCATGAGTTCTCTGGGTGGGGCCTAAACTAAAACAAAAAACAAAAGAAACCCACAAATGAGTTAGGTGTAGAGTCACCATTAAGAATCCCTGGTCATGCTTGATAGTAAGCCGTTTAATTCAATTGAAAGAAACAATGTATTTATTTTAAATCCTGTGCACAGCCCTGTGTGGGTATGCAGGCCTGGGTCCCCTAACAGTCAGACTGAGATGTCTGACAACGGGAACCAAACCCAGAGCCTCTGCAAGAACAATGTTTGCTCTCCTTTTAATTCTTCAAAGAGCCTGGCCCAGTTTTATGGGTGAGCAAAGTACTGTGAGGACAGGTTAGCTCCTAGAGCTACCTGGAGACTGAAGTGTAGCACCAGAATTAGAAGCTCGGACTCAGACAGAAAGAACACTTGATTTCAACTGCTGGTTCCCACACTCACAACAGCTTTCTTAATCCCACCCCAGGTTTCCTCCTATCTGTGAAATGGGCATATTAATAGAGCACTCTGAGAGGGCTGAAGTAAGCATGAGTGAACCAACTTATAAAGGAGCTTGCAACAGTGCCTGGCATTCAGTCAGCATTAGTTTTGCAATTACCTGACTTCAAAGGCCAGGCTACTTTTTCCACATCAAGGGTTAATATTACAAAGCATTTGCATTCATATTCTGATACACGGCATAATTGCTTTACTTATTGGAAGCAATCAACGAAGTCTCCTAATTAAGGCATCCCACCCTCATTTTCACCGTGTTGTCACTCTGGAAGAAATATTTTTACGAACAAGACACAATGAACATAAAATTTCCCAAAACTTAGAAAAAGAGTTTCTACTAGAAAATGGAATAAGCTGCTGGACTAAGGGCATGGTCTACCCAAGGAGGTCACTTAGGGGCAGATGAAAGAATTGCTCCTGCAAGTGTCTGGTGGTGGGGAGGAATGGGTGAGGGAAGGTCGGGCACTGCTGACTCGAGAGCTCCCCTCTGGACAGGCATCTGTTACAAGAGTGCAGCCTTAGTCACAACATTGCAGACACTCACCTTAACTGGAAAGCACACAAGTCAGAATGGAGCAAGCAGCAGAGACAGAGAGACAGAGAGAGAGAGAGAGAAAGGGAGGGAAAGAGGGGAGGGGGGAGAAGGAGAGGGAGGGAGGGAGAGAGAGATTTAGAACCCTCATAGAACAGTGGTCCAGCAAAGTGATAACAAGTTCATATATATATATATTTTGTTGTTGTTGTTGTTTTGTTTTGTTTTTTGTTTTTCGAGACAAGGTTTCTCTGTGTAGCCCTGGCTGTCCTGAAACTCACCCTGTAGACCAGGCTGGCCTCAAACTTAGAAACCCACCTGCCTCTGCCTCCCAAGAGCTGAGATTAAAGGCGTGTGCCACCACTACCCAGCAACATATTCTTATTTTCCATATGAAATAAGAAAATCAGTACAGGTAACATTCCTTTTTTTATTTCAATTTCATAATAGAAAAGAACAAGCAAAATTTCCAATGCATTTTTGTTCCACAGAAGTACATTTGATTCTTTTGTTACAGGAACAAATGAATCCGCTTTTCCTCGGCCATCATCCCCTCCAGTGTGGGAATGTGAGGGAAAGGAGCTTGAAGCTTTCCGTAAAAACTGCTGCAAGGAAACTCAGAATCCAATGGAAAATAAGCTCGGTCACAGCCAAATCTGTCAGCTGGCTTCCTAATGTGGGTAAGCTCTCGCTATACAGCCCTCTCCACTCCTATACCCCTCCCCACCATTCCTCAGAGGATTTGCGGGAGCAGAGAGCCACCACATTCACTATGTCAGGTCACAGACAGATGAGTGTTAAGCTAAGGGCACACTGGATACAGTGGGCATGCACTAAGTTTCATTACAGCTCAAGTGAAGGTTGACCGTGTCATGTCAGAGGGCTATGGGAAAATGAGCCTGGAGCCTGTGCACAGCTATTCGCACGATCTTAGCGATCCAGTTCAACAAGCACTTGCCATCATTTATTTTTCTGTTACTTGAGGGCTAGTCACTTTAAAATTCAGAACCAAACCACAATTGCTACTAACCTATCAATGATTCCTATCTAATTCCTCTGTAACAGTCCTGAAGGCACATGGTCCAGGGTTAGCCAGTCATCCGGGATCTTTATTAGCCACGAGGTGCTTGCTTCACCCAGAGCAGTGTTTCAAAAAGTGTCAAGAGAGAACTCACAAAGGCTTTCACCAGTTTAAGGGTCTGAGGTTGTTGCCTCCCGTTACTCTGGGGTGGCAGAATTCAAGTCCTGCGAATCGATCTAGTTATTCTTTGGAACCACTCCCCAGCCGCGCCACAGGCCCACAGTAAGATGAGGAGCAGATAAAGCAGAGGTAGAAACTAAGAAGGGAGGAACTAGCCACTCTTCCTTTCTCTTTTCTCCTTGGTCCCCTGCAGGCCCTCAGCAAACAGTGCCGAATGCAGTCAGGAATGCACAGCACACAGGAAGCTTAGCTCTGGTGAGGTTCTCTCTGTGCCAGGGAGGACCACTGATCTCCTGTGAAGTTATCTGTCCTGGGGAGCTTTCAAAGGTGTCCTGAGACTCTTTCTAGAGATAGCATCTTCGGAGTTTGGTTTGAGATTCTTTTTCTCCCTCACCAGTCCCCTCCTCATTTTGTACATATCTAGGGCTGGTGAAACTCACACACTTCCAAGCTGCACACGGTGCTTTCCTTGACAGAGACAGTTATGAGCAGACTAGGAGCTCCACAGAGACAGATGGTGTAGAAAACATCTGAGAACCAGACAGAGGTAAGGACTAAGAAGGGCAGTGCTTTTAACTGGGGACAAAGGACACGGAGGCCAACAAGTCAGAGAAGTGTTCTTTCCCTCCTCTGCAGTCAGATCACAGCAACAGGACAGTCAAGAAAGCCCAACCTATTTTAAGTCGTTTCAGGTGACAGATTATTGGCCCACACTGAGATACAGAGTGGTGGAGAAAAGGTTTCCTGTGCTATCAACCACCTTTAATCTCAACTGATAAAACCAGAAGAGATACACATTTCCATTCTCAAGTGTTTACCCAGTGACACCATACTGTGGATTTAGTCAAAGTGCTGTCTGGATTATCCAGTAAATGTCACACAACAGCATTTTAGTAGAGCAGATAAAGAACACTGCAGATGAATTCATACTCCCAGGTGAGTGTGTTATCTTCATCCCAAGTCATTTTACTTTATGTTGTTTTTTTCATGTATAACTTCATGAATAACATTTATCTGGTACAGAACTATGGTTTTGCTTCAGAATTACTGGATAATTCAGTAATATGTGGTGGTTTCTATATGGAAGTATGAGATTTTAACTTCTGCCTAGGTTAGTAATATAAACACCACAATATTAATCCATCAGAGAAATGTAAGGCAAAACAACGAGACACCACTTCACACTCACTACAATGGCTACAGTAAGAAGGACAGGCAGTAACAAGTGTTGGCAAGGACGTGGAGCAATTGGAACCCTCAGACACTGCTGGTGGAAATGCAAAATGGCGCCCTCGCTGTGGGAAACAGCCTGGCAGTTCCTAAAAAGGATAAACATAGAGTTACTATATGACCCAGTAGTTGTGCTCTGAGATAAACACCACAAGAAGTGAAAATGAAAACACATATCCACTTGTACACAAATGTTCAAGCAGCATTATTCATCACAGGCAAAAGAGAAAACAAGCAGAATGACTGCCAGCTTGTGAGTCTATAATGTGGCATGTCCATACAATGGGTTAAAGGCATAAAGAGGTATGTGTGGACACATGCTTCTACATGGATGACACTGGAAAGCATCATGCCGAGTCAGGTAAGCCAGACACGCCAGACCACACCAACACATTTGTATGTGATATCCAAATGGCGCGTCTACAGAGATACAAAGTCCACTTGCAGTGGCTAGCGCTGAGGGGCCTGGAAGAAAACGGGAAGTAAATACTAACAGTGGGTTTCTTGTGATTGTTGTCAAGATGGTTGCACAGTTTTGAGGACTTGTAAAATCCAGTGAACACTCTGAACAGGTGAGTTGTATGTGGTTCTATCAATAAAGCCGATGCAAAAGACTCACAGGCCGCTAAGGAGAAGATGCCTATGTAATGTAGGGTCCCACAGTGTCATTGTCTCCTGCCCGGCTCCCCAGCTACAGACCTAAGGCATGGGCTTCTTATCATGGTGGCCTGTCATGTTGAAGATAATCCTGTTTCAATCACTCACCGTCTGTGAGCTGGATGAGTGCACTTTCCTCACTATGGTATTTAAAAGAATTCATGTGGCGCTTTACAGAGGGCAGATGCCCGGTCATCTTTTAGTGAACTGTTAAATGTCTAGCTCAAATTCAACTAAACTGTAAAACTGATTAACTTGACAGTAATGCTGTGCTATATGGGGTTGGAGAGGAGCTACTCCTTGAAAAGGTAGGCAGTTTTGTTTGCAATAGGGTTCCTGCTATTAAACTGCCCAGTCTGAATCTCTCCATATAAAGTTCCTGGATGGAGGTTTTCTGATGTGGATTAATGGACTAGATCCCAGAGAATTTAAGGTGAAGTACCACTCTATTTTCCTACTATTTAAGGTAAGAACCCCTGCCCCAACCCTTGTGATGTTTGTCTCTCTGGTGTCTTAATTCCTGCATTGTAGCTGGATACTTACTTAGGAGATTCTGTCCCAGGCAGACAAAAGCTCCATGGGACAGAGTCTAACTGTGACCTTAAATCGCTGTTAAAACTCTGGCAAGTTGTTTGATGGCTCGTTATTTGTAAAATAAGAGCAATACACAGGGGTTGATATGAGCTCAAACAAACTTCCCATGGCACATGGGAGGCAGCTAAGTGCTCAGTGCTATAAGCTAGTGTAGAAGTAGAATGACCTTCTATGGGAAGCCTTTGGGTCACTGAGGACACACCCACACCATTGCCACCCCGTTGGTTTTAATGCCTGTAGAAAGGTTTTGTTCTAATGTATGTCTGTCTCCCTCTCTCCTTCCCTCCCCATTTTAACTTCCTTTGTAAACTGCAATTTTGCTTTGGATTTATTCATTTACTGCCTATATGTATCACCAGGAAGGCAGAGCTAATATTTTCTTCTGCTAATTGAATAGAAGCACAGAGAGCGTCTGTAGTCGGGCACTTCTCTAGGTTCTCTCTGTTCTCTAGAATGAAGTGTGAGCACCTGAGCTAGACCCTGGCATCAAGGTGAGTCACTAGCTGGCAGACCCTGGCCATCAGGCTATATACCATTTATCTGATGAATGTTACTACTGAGTACTTTTCATGGTATACTTCCTAGGAGTCTGGCGGTGAAAGGGTGGTCAGTCCAGCACATAACCACCCATCTCGCCTGAGAACTGCCTCCTGTGAATCTGGGTGGATGCTATGGTATCACATTTCCATCACATGGCCTGTCTCCTTGGCTACAGTTGCTGGGACCGCAGTGGATTCCTGACTTATGCCACACGAACCAACTTCTCTTCTGAGAGGCTGAAATTGGAACTGAGACTCTAATTCAGGATGGATTCTTTAGCTGAACTGAACAAGGACACAGAACCTTCAGTGGTAAGGAAGCCATCTTTTGCCAGATGGCCACAGAGGCTAGTTTAGAGAGGAATAAAGAGGCAATTCATGGGGAAAATGCAGGTATTCTAGGAAGAGTGATGACATCTATTTCTAACGCTTGCTTTAGACCTTTCTCTCATGACAAACACCATTTTCCCCGATGTTTCAATTTGCAATTTCATTATTTTGCTAAAGCTACCCTGTGTTAGTATCTTTTTACTTTAATAATAACTTGGAGATTGGTCTAATTATTTTGAATATTAAATCCCCTTTCCATATTTTTTAAAGATTTATTTTATTTATTATATGTAAGTACACTGTAGCTGTCTTCAGACACTCCAGAAGAGGGCACCAGATCTCGTTACAGATGGTCGTGAGCCACCATGTGGATGCTGGGATTTGAACTTATCACCTTCGGAAGAGCAGTCGGGTGCTCTTACCCGCTGAGCCATCTCACCAGCCCCCCTTTCCATATTTTAAAAAAGATTTATTTTTTTTATTTATATGAGTGCACTGCAGCTGTCTTCAGACACACACTGAAAGAGTGCATTGGATCCCATTACAGATGGTTGTGAGCCACCATGTGGTTGCTGAGAATTGAACTCAAGACCTCTGGAAGAGCAGTCAGTGCTCTTAACTGCTGAGCCATCTCTCCAGTCCCTATTTCCATATTTTTATAACATAGGTCTATTAGCAGACAGTGCAACTTTTCTCAATGTCATGGAAACACTGCTTATGTCAGTTTTCATATTCAGGGCTTCGGATTATGCTTCTAAGCTATTTGCCTAAAACTTAGTGATTTTTATAATACTTTTATAATACTTTATTCAAAGGTAGAACATCAAACCCCAAAACTCTCTAAACTTCACACACAGACACAAAATACTATCACATGTGTATTTTTGTGACTAGTTTGCATTCAGGGTAGAAACTAATTCTTCCTCTAAACAACAATGGCATATGTGACTCATACACAAGAAGGCTTTGAGAATCCATGCTTTGACTGAGACAGGATTGGGCAGCTGTTCTGATTAACAACGGTTAACTGAAGCAGGTAGAATTTGAACTCAACTCAAATACAAGAATGGCTCTCAGGTTGAACTCAAGAGACTTAAACTGTATATTCAGGGGTTAGGTGGGTGGGAAGACATCTGCTCTACAGAGAGTTCAACCGTAGTACACCCGCAAACGTCTGGTGATTTCAATGTATATCCCTCGTTATTCACTGATAGCTAGAAGGTAGAGCTAGGCTAGGCATTATGAACATAGGAATACATGATTGATAGGTGCCATGCCAGGGGCATCTACTTGGATGGGAGGCACCTAAATCCTCCTTCTGGTGGGACAGAGAGCTGAGTGTAAGAGAGTAAGCAGGAACAGACTAGAGTGAGAATGAAGGTAGAGAAGAGATCCAGGGATGGAACCAATACTTGTCAATATCCAGTGCTTTCCAAACAACTGTACAAAAAAAGGTACACTAAATAACTTGTAGATTTTCCCCAAGGACCGCACCCACTGTCTAATTTCCAATACATTTCATGCACTCTTGCTTATTTTAGAAAGTCTCATCCTGTTCAACAAATATTTACTGGGGACATGGTAAGCTTTAGGTACTTCTGTAGACAGGGAAGTATGAAGATTGAATTAAGACAAGAGAAGAGTATTTATCCTAAAGAAACACCAGCGGTAAAGCCTGAAGTCCTGATGAACAAAGAACTCACTCTAACAACAGAAAACAGGGATACAAAGATACAATAGATACAAAGGATAACTGCCAGAGAAAGAGCTCTTACTGTGTGAGAGGCCATCTGAGACCTACCTAAGGAGCAACAAACTGAGCTGTGCTTACAGGCACTGGAGAACTAAGGCTGGACTCAGATTGATGGCGGTGCTCTGTGGAGTAAATGATGACCTACTAACTGATGTAGGGACTGCAGGAAGGAAAGTGGCCACATTGGCACTGAAATGCTCCTGAGATATCCCAAAGGAGAAAGAAAGGAACAGTAAGGGTAAGATAATAGGAAAGATCTCATTTGACAGACAGCATGTGGGTGGGATGGGAGCTGCAGCCACAGCAACTCCAGAGACAGTACAGAAGGGTAAATGTCCAGGAAGACAAGCCTGATCAACTGTACCTGCAGTGCAGGTGTAGGCGTTAAGAGGAACCCAAGCAGAAATTACAAAGGGGGAGGGAGAACCCTAAGCCATCAGATGAACCACTGCAGTGGGCACACCTTTGCTTTTGAAAACTTAGAAGGCTGAGAAGTTAGTGAGCCCAGGAGTTAGATGGGCAACACAGTAAGACCCTAACTTAAAACAACATCACCAACAAACTCACAGTGACTGGAAACATTTAAGACATGGAGGCTTAGTTAAGACAGAATGGAAACTTGTGCCGACTGCAGTCACGGAGCACTTTCTCAGTGAGATTTCACTTCACGGTGGAGGCACTCAGGATACTGTGTTTACTTAAGAGTGAGACCTCTCCTTTGAGCAGGAGGAAGAGGAACAGCCTCAGCCACACACAGAAAGTCTCTGTTGCCCTTCCTTTTGGAAGGAAAGACTTGAGTGAATGTATAGGCTGAGAGAAAAGGAAGCGAGCTGATGACTCAGTGAGAGGGATTGCGAGGAAAGGTTCTGGGGAAGAAGGCTTTCCTAGTTAGGGCATCTACTGAACGACGGCCTCTCGCTGGGAGAGCAGTACAAAGACATATGTCTCAAGACCGCTCACTCTCTGTGGAAGTCAGCAGTAACAGGTACACGGCAGTGTGCCACGGTATTCACAGCAAAAGCAGAGATGCAAACTCTGTATGGTAGTAAGCCCAAGGTTTCTTACGTGACTGGTAAAATCCTACAGATGAAGGGCGTGTGTGGTGGGATTAGAGGAAGTTCTGGGATAAATGACCACCAGACAGGCAAGTTTTTCTTCGGATACAAGGGAATGAGAACTTGGCTTTGAGCAATGTCTTCTGCCAACTGCTCTAGGTCTCAGTTGCTTCACCTACCAAATGGAGGGAACTGACGCTCCAGTGAGACTTAGTGAGGCGTGGGCCGTTCAGAGATGTGAAAGTATCTGAACACTCTGAAACAAACTGGGCAGACATTATAGACTCATACCCTACCTCCTCCCCCATTTCCCTCCTACCAGTACTAATCATTGGTGTGATCATTAACCTATTCGCATGACAACTTTTGGAGTGACTGGTAACTTCCTTTTGTTTTCTCAAAGTTTTGTAGCCCTGAGAAAAAGCTACAAAGTTCCATATTCACAGTAGTCAGTGAAATTAGTTTTCCCAGGCACTGACTGGCAGGGAACACATGCTGCAAAGCAAGCACTGTCCTTGGAGGAAGTTGTGGGACAATGGGAAATGGGGACTGTGGGAAGAGACTCTGAGGAACATTCCAATGGTAAAGGACTCAAGTTGTACTTAAAACACACCTGCCATACGTGTAACCTTGGACAACTCCAGATTACCATCCAACTTCAGACAGCTTATCTATGAATTGGGACTAGCTAGGACAATAACTTATACTCATAGTATGACAAAATTAAATACAAATTTGCATGCATATATGTACAAAGATTGTCTAGAATATTACAAGCACCCCATAAATGACAGCTATTAAAACATGTGTATGTTATCATACACTGGGGTCATTAATTGATACCCACTGTATGCCAGACAATGCTAAAAGCTTTAAAGGCCAAATAGTACCTGAAATAAAATGTGCATCATATTACTTAGCCTTTAAAAGAAAGGAGAAACTGTCTACCCTCTTCTTTGAATTCTCAGAATATGAAACCAATCTCAGCCAAGTATAGACACTTAGGAGCTATTGAGAAGGATAAGGAAGGAAGGATAGATGTTGCCTCAGTCCCCAAAGCTCATGTGTTAGAAACACAACGCAATGTAACAGTAACGGTGTCAACAGATGGGACGTTCAACAGTTTTCTAGACCAGGAGGGCCCTTTCCCCATGAGTGGATCCACACTCTTGAGAGTAGACTGTTATAAAAGTGAGTTCAACAGGCTAAGTGTATAGCGTAGTGGTAGAAAGCTTGCCTGACATTCATTAAGAACATGGATTTGAGCCGGGCGTGGTGGCGCACGCCTTTAATCCCAGCACTCGGGAGGCAGAGGCAGGCGGATTTCTGAGTTCGAGGCCAGCCTGGTCTACAAAGTGAGCTCCAGGACAGCCAGGGCTATACAGAGAAACCCTGTCTCGAAAAACCAAAAAAAAAAAAAAAAAAAAAAAGAACATGGATTTGATGTCCAGTAGCACCACCCCCCAAAACAAAACCAAAAACCAAGAACAACAAAAAACAAACAAAAACAATCCAACCAGCCAACAGTAGCAGCAGCAACCCAACAGCAAAGAGAGTGGCTCTTCTGAATCCCACCTTTAGATGACATGATGTAATGGCCCTTGCCAGCTTCTAGCACCGTGACACTAGGTTTCCCAGTAGCCACAATGGTGAGAAGTAAATTGCTTTATCAATTAACCAGTCACAGAGTTCTGCTACAGAAACACAAAACAGACTAAGATAGATGGTGAGAGTTGCTAACTGGGGTGCCTGGAATGTCAAATCGAAACAGGGCATCCTGGGAATATTGGTGTGATGAAGACGTCCTGCAAAAGCCCACTGTGCCGGGTCATTAACACTTCAGTTTTGCAGAGACAAGGTCTCCTGCAGCCCAGGTTGGCCTCTGTAGCAGTGAGAACCTGGAGTCTTCTGCTTCCACCTCCCAGGTCCTGGGAGTCTAGGTGGTGCACTACCACCATGTCTGTTCTACGTGGTGCTGGGACTTTACACGGGGCTTCACGCATGTATGCAGGCACTCTATCAAGGGAGCTACACTGTCAGCCTGACACCATTCATTCCTACCCCTCATCCTGGTATACTAGCTCTCTGTACCTGGAAAGTGGCAATGGACTAGCTGTGTTTTAAGTTTGCTAACAAAGATTACTAAGGCAAACATCTGCTGCTTTCCAGAACAAACCATATCCATTCTAGATTTAGGTTATTTGAATGACACTTTCTTTCTGATCTAGTTCAATTGATACTTGAGTGCTGCTCTGGAAGTTCATTTGTCTTACGTTCTAACTATATTTAGAACTCTTTTCACACTGCATCATTCAAACAGATGCCTGGACAGCTGTTGTGATTTTTTTCCTAGAGTTTCACTAAGATGTAGACTTCAGTAAGGTTTTTAAAAATAAACGACACAGGTGTTATCTATGAGTCAGTTGGCACATTAGCTATAAAAATAATGATGTTAGGGAAATGGGGTTTTCAGTGTTTTGACCAATCTATTTTCATTTGGTTGTATTCCCACCCACCCCCAAATAAAAATCAACTTTTCCTGGGACTAGATGTCACAGTCTTGGTTATTGCTCTAATATTATCATGGAATGGAATGATTCAACAAGGCCCTTTCCAGAGACTGAAATCCTACCAACACTGATGGGGCACTGTGCAGACACTATGCAAATTCTTTCATGCTCTATAATGTTTCTTTCAGGAGGTTTAAAGACACTGAAGGCAAATTGCATAACATGTCTCGAATGTCAGAAGCAAGAGAGACAGCTGAAATTCCTGAACACACATGAAGGACTTCTCATGGGGTCTGAGCAGTGCTGGGTAAAGATGGAAAGGCTCTACCCCATGTCTTCACTTTTGAAAAAAGGCTTCACACCAAACAATACTTTGCATTTGTGAAACCTTTATGTGCATTCACATGTAATTACATTTTACCTTTGGGTTTTCTTACCCATATTGATCTTTATAGAGATCCACCAAGCAGAATCTAGTGGGCACAATTACTAACAGGCACAGCAGTGGTTGGCCTCAGGCCTTTTGTAATTAAAAACAGTAGCAGCGGCAGTAGTTAATAATTGCAATGCATTTGCCATGTGTGAGGTCCTGAATATTTGATGTAATCACTGAAACGCTATGATGCAGATATTATTACCAAGGGTGGAATATCACATACCATGAAACTGTTTCATACACAAATTATTAAAATATTGCATAAAATTATCTTTAACCCACATGTATTGGCTATATATTGAAAACAATGTTAATAAACTTTAAGTTGAAACTTGGGTCCTGTCCCTAATTTATCATATTATATACACGCAAAAATGGTAATATTTGAAAAATCCTCATACACTGTGTGTCTGAGCCCTTTGGATAAGGGCTACTTAACCTGTATGATTGTTACTCAGAGAAGCAGAAAGCAAAACCACAGAGAGGCCAAGTAATATGGTGGTGATACCACTGCTGTCACAAAGCATGCCAAGGTTTAAGCCAGCACAGGCTTTCTGCTTGCTCTTTCAACAGTTCTGCTAGACTGACCTTCTACAATAGCACAGCTCTGCTCATCCAAATCTCTCCATTTCCATCCATGACTCAGGCAAAATTACTTGCAAGAGCCAGGGCTACCCAAGAGGCTCCATACTGCTAGTCTCAAGGGTGCAATACAGGTCTGTGATGCTGTGGCGTCCTGCTCCTGCACAGCAGCAGATACTCTGAAGACACGGGCTGCTTAGTACTCTTACTGCCTAAGCTTTGGGTGTCACACAGCTGGTGTACTGAAATTGTCTCTAGAAACGATCAAGTCTTCATCAGCATAGAGTATCATTGACTTTCTTTGGGTTATACCTCTCTTAAAATTAAAACACAAAATCAACAATTTGAAAAGCTAAATACTGACTCTTAAATCGAAGAGATTAGCATACCATATAAGGCCTACTGATCATATATAACCTGTAATTTGTAAATAGGCTTTGTTCAGTGCTTTGAAAAATGTAATCAGTAGTGAATATTTAAAAAGCAAAATACCAATTTTCATTTTCTCTAGAAGAACTATCATTGAGAGCAGTAGCCAGGGCAGGACATCTGTTGTTCAGCACAGTGCCTACAAAAGCAACACGCTGTTCTTGTACTCTGTGTCCTGGACCCTGTAGTGCAGTGCGCTGAGCCCCTCAGAGGATGACCTGGAAGTGCACCAGGGTCCATGGAGATTCCTGCTCTCCCCCCAGTACACTCTGCCAGTCTGCTGTGAATGCAGTGAGTGATAGTCGCTCATTTTTAGTGACTGTGATGGTTAATCTTCACTGTAAACTTCCCTTGATTTAGAATCACCAAGGAAACACGCCTTTGAGTGTATCTATGAGGGCATTTCCAGAAAGGTTCAACTTAGAAGGGAAGACTTATCCCTGGATGTGGACAACTGCACTGCAAGTCCTGCTCATGCCCACTCTGCACCATGAGGGAAACTAGCTAACTAGATCATACCCACAGACTTTAAGGAAGAAAGCAGGTTGCTGGTCACAAGTTCTGAGTCCTTTAGAGCCATTTAATTTGTTTATGATTGTCACAAAGATTGTAGGCAGGGAGAAAAGCTGAGACTGTATTCACTGACCTATTCCGGAGATACCAGCAAGTTTCTTCCTGGAAAATGACGATGGTCTCCTGCCTGCAGCTGAGCTACTTACTGTGAGGAAGAGTACACCTTTGTCAGGCAGGGTCTGGAGGCAAGCATGCACTTGAAAAATTATTAAATTTATACATACAGTCACAAATGAACTACACCTATAATGAAATGCCCTTCACCAAATTGGATGTTCTAGTGTTTCTAATTATTTCTAACTAAAAGTGTTTCCTCAATTAGTCAACAAGTTGCTACTAAATCAAGTGCCTGAAATAAGTAATCTACATAATTTAAGGGTTTTCTCCCGTCTGAGTCCCAAACAACTACTAAAAGCACATGTGGGGGTAAAAGTATTGCTAGAATGAGTCATCGCAACCGGTTTATACTATAACCAGCTGAACTTTAAATAGAACCTTTTTATTTTAAAGTGAGCTTAGCACAACCATTTCTAAATGGTATTTTTTGTCTTAATACTGTGTACAATGAGAGGCAGTATGCACTATTCACATTGTTAAAAAGAAAATCCTGATTGTTGGAATGTCTACAGTCAACCCAGCTGTATTGTCTCAAATAAGCAGATGGCACAAAGGCTAACAGAGCATGCACTGAAAGAGCACCAGAGGGCTAGCAGCTGCTGTAAGCACAGGACACCTCCATGACACCAGAGCAGCTCTGGCAGTCCAGAGCCGCTTCCTGCATCTAGAAAGGTGGTTGCTGAAGAGCTACTTGGGCTTATCCCCCTCTCTCCTCAGAAGCCAAAGGTTTATCAGGAACTCTCACCAAGGGTGGGAAGGGTTAGCGCTTGGCGAGCTCACAATATCCATGTTCCTACCTGTGCTACTAATAAGGAAGTGCTGAAAAACACCATCACCATGTGTTAACTGAGGGGGGGGGGTTACACAAACAGTTCTCAGCTATGTGTCCGTCAACAAGTCATCAACAACTACTAGATGACAACAGAAAGGTGGTTTCTGCCCTTGGGGAACTTATGCTGGGACAGGAAATAAGAAGTGACAAACGACTGGGTGTGGTAGCTCATACCTGTAAAACTCATCACTTAGGGGACCCAGCCAGGATTGGCTTGATTTCCAGGCCAGCCTGGGCTACACAGTGAGACTTTCTTAACAAAACCAAACCCAAACAAAGACAAATCACACCAACAAACATAGTCCCCGTTCCTAGATCCTACGGCTGTCACTAACTTATGAACGGGGCCTGATGACTGGACTCAGGTTACCAAGCCACCCAGCTCCTACGATGTGACTTTCACAAGGACAAATACTTTTATAGCTGACAAAAGATCACTTTAGTCAAAGAGGGAAACGTGTTAGAATTGTAAAATGTCTCTAGCCAAGCAAGTTCTCTACTGAAATGGCAGGTGAGCAGGAAAGCAGCCAGAGCTGTACGCGTGTACACTGATTTCCTGACAAGGTTGGATGACACACTAGACTATTTTTAAAAATTATATGCTAGGATTTCAATCTGACTAGTGATTCAACTCAACTTCAAAAAAGGAGGAAGCGCACAGCAGGCTTTCTGTCTTGTTAAGCTTCTGCTATTCCTGTCAGTCAGTAAGTGCCCAAATCCCAGACCTTTGCATTTGATGCAAATGTCGGCAGCCCTGACATGACTTACTCCTGTCTACAGGTTGCATTCTCTCTCTTAGTAAAATGTTTGTACCACAACAGACCTCACTATAGATTTATTTGAGAGAAGACCTAGGATGGTCCCAGAACTCTTCAGTACTGAGACCTTTCCATAGAAAGTTACTTTTCTAACATTAGCATGGAGAAAGTTAAGGTTCCCGCAGCCCACCAGTCATGTGCTTGCACAGGGGAAAACCCAAGCCTTGAACTATCTCAGAGCTCCATCTGTTCTAACTGCCTCGAGCTACGGCTCAGCTCCCAGGTGCACCGAACCACATCTATCAAAATATTTACCCCTAAAATAGCTTTGTAATAAGAGCGGAATGTCCTTTTTGATGATTTCCTTTGAAAAATACATACGTATTTAACTGGCAACTCCAAACTTTCAGAGAGGGCAGATTCCATGAATCTACTTAATAAAAGCCTCCCTTCATGCTGGTTATAGTTGCTCTACTATGAAGATTTACAAGCACAGAGCTTTATATGGCTTACATTTCCACATTTGTCTGTTCTGACTCCAGTTCCATCTTGGCCTCCATGTGATGGCAAGGATAGAGTGAGCCTTTAACAGAAATGGCACACTAAGGCTACAAGCTGCCAGTGAAAGCTACAAGATCTCTTGGCAGTTTTTGGACAGGTTCAGGTGAATTTCAGCATCTGGGACTGGCATGTGTATTGCAGATGGAAAAAGCAAAACAATACTCATAGAAAGAGAAAAGCGGTCCTCCCGATTGAAGCAGAAGCATACCAAAATCTACCCACCTCCCAGCCTCAGCACAGCGCTGAGGAAATGCCTCTGTCATACTGTCAAGGCATAATCAGTTCCTAAAACAATGGCTCAACGTTTGAGTCACCCAGAGCGTGAAGGGCAAGTGAAAGGTCAGTTCCGGCATGCTCCCCCAAAGCAAACAGGGAGCAGGAGGAGCTTGAGCCAGCACCAGCCAGGCCCTGGCATGGCAACTGCTGGCTCACAGGGCTTCAGCAACCCATGGGTTCTGCCCTCAGGCTTCTCCAGACTCCCCTGACTTCCTCTCTTCCAAAGGAGCCAGGGAAGGCTGAGAAGCACACCTGAGAGGAGGCCAGAAGACTGCTCAGAAGCACCCCCTCCATGCCACTGGAGAACCCAAAGCTGGTGCAGTGCCTCCAGAACCAGTGGTCGAAGCTCCCAGAAGCTTCTGGAATTCCTTATTAGTACTTACTAGAACACCTTTCTTTCTCCCCGCCAGTCATTTCACTATAATCAACTAACATCTATGCACATAGTAGACACGGACAATTTATTTTTTAAGATCCCAAGTATGCTTATTTTTTAAGATTCTCTGCCACTGACATTATACTTAACATCAAAAGTTGTACTAAAACTTCAATTAAAATAATTTTTTAGCCAAAAAATTTTCAAAGAATTTTTGCATTTTTTGTCTTGGAACTCTAGGTGGCTGGTTATTCTTTTAATTTATAGTCTGCAGAGATGTCTGAGTAAGCACATGTGAGTTAAGCACTTAAAGAAGATGACAAAAATCTTTGTTTATATGCAAACATATGTATGTATTTATCTGCAAACACACATATAAACCAGTTATTGCTTTTGAGGTCTTTACAAAGAGGCTTCTCAGTCACCATATTCCTCATATCTAAGGACTACCAGTGCTTGACTGGAAGAGACAGACAGGCCACTGGAGAAGGGGAGGCCCTCTAAAGGGAACAACAGAAAGATGCCAAGTGAAATCTGAAGAAAAGCCTAGTGATGAAGAAGTTACCAGAACCCATGTCCCAGAGCCTCAAACTCAGCAGACAGGAACAGGTCACTTTGCAACAATCCCTTACGTATATCCAACAAGAGTCACATAAAAGAAACTCTTCCATCCACCCAAGGAACTCATAACTTGTCGGAGGTTGTAAGAGCTAAGACTGGCATATGGAGTGTGAGAGAGAAAGCGAAAACTGTCAAAGACCCCAAATACCAGAAGCCCTCATGTAAGCAGTGGTGAGGAGGACATAATGCACCTGCCACAGAAGCCACTCACAATGTCATTTCTGTCAAGAGATGCCCATGAGTGAACAGTGCCATGGAAGGCTAGGGGCACACTAAGGCTCTGCAGAAGTCATGGCATCGAGCAGGTTTGTGAAAGACAGAAAGTTCTTCCCCCTACAAGCAGAGTGACTTCTACAAGTTTTCTCTGCACATATGTAACAGGGATGACAGCACTAACTTCACTGGGTTTTTAGGGATGAGAAGAAAATAGACGGTGATGAATATACACAATGAGACCGTAAAAAAGGAAATGCGCACATTCATACAGAACAGTAACAGGGTCCGATCTACTCTCCTCCGTCTTTCGGCTTCTTCTCTGTTCAAATGTTCATGGACTTTCCACCATGGTAGACACTGTACCAGGCACTGTGTACATCATCAGGGAAAATACATGAAACATCATTGTGCATTCTTCTCTAAGTGATATTCCATAGCCAGAGATAGGAGGACAGTGGAGTGAGCAAAAGATGCAGTATGACCAGAAGTAAAGCAAGAGGTAGGACCTCAAAACATCCAGTCCTTCGAAGGCTCTGCAGAAGCAAGCGAGAAGGGGCCTTGCCATCAGAGGGACTCATGGAAGGCTGCCAGGGAGCAGGAAACGGGCTCAGCCACAGTATGGCAGAAGAGAAGATGTGAACAAATTTAGTTCTGCTCTGCTGGTAAGGGCTTTCTGGGAGACTGTAATGAAGCCATGCCAGGCCATGGCAGCTTACAGGGCTGGGAGCCGGACAGATTAAGTGTTCTTTGTTTGAGCAGCCAGTCTGTAGAAGGCTCAATCTGGATGAGCTTGTGTTTTAGTTAAGAGACCTGGAGCACTGGAGCAGGACAGGGGCTGGCTGGACTGCTGGCACAGTGGGAGGTGAGGTGATCATAGGAGCGCAGAGTGCTGGTGACTGCTCTAGTAAGTGGGCCAAGAATGCAGTGTAGGTTGGGCTGAATCACCAAGAAGAGCAGTAGAGATCCAATAAATAACAGCTCCTTTCTTCCCTCCCTCCTGAGAGCACTGGAGGTCCATGCACAGAACATTTTGGAGGCCCAGGAAAGGAATGCAAACCTGGGAAAGCCAGGAGGTAGGTGAACACCTAGCGTGGCAGAGCTTGGACAGTCAAATGAATAGCAATGACTAGGATTCACAGGGTCAGGAGGTCATGAGGTGAGGCTAGCACACTGATCTGCTTGGCTATAACCTGGTCATAGTCTGTGGATGACTCGGGAGAAGCAGAGAGTAGTATCTCTTTCCTGGAGTTCACAGCCCACAGGCAACAGTGTTTTAACCAAGCACAGGACAGCAGTGGCATGACTAGGGAGCAGGGGATAATACAAGGGAAAGCAAGAGAAATTTCACAGAAGCTCCAGTAAGGATATCAAAGGATATTCAAATTTCCAAATGATGTTACTCTAGGGAGAGAAAGAGTGTGTGGGAGGGAAATGTATGTGGGTCCTTGACCAGTTATGATGCTGAAAGCATCCAGAATATAAACAGTGATGGGGAAGACAGCAGAAAAGATGAGCCAGGCGCCGACGCTACCTATGGTAATTAATACTGCTTTCACTATGGACAAATCATCCTGAAAATCTCCAACAGCAAGAACAGGAACAAGTAAGTTCTTCACAGATCTCTGTCAATGGTGAGTGAAACCCGAGATATATTCATCCTAAACAGAAACCAATAGTCTTAATCTCAGAACTGGAAAGGCTCTGTTTTTATGTAAGAAAAACTTTCCTCAACTGAAAATTGGCAGGCAATTAGAAGTTAAATGAGGGAAAAAAAAACCATAAAAAACTTGGAAAGTTTTTAAAAGCTAGTTGTGTATGTGTGTGTGTATCACTGAACTGAGCTGACAAGGATTAAAATGAAATACAAGGAACATTTACTGAGCTTAAAGTTTTATTTTTACTATTTTGAAGTGTAGGTGTGAGGCCAGAGATGTTGGATTTCCTTGGAGCTGGAGTCACTGGCAGCTGTGGCCTGTCCAACCTGTGTGCCGGGAACCCAACTCAGGTCCTCTGGAAAACACCAAGTGCCCTTAAACTGGGGAGCAATCTTTCTAACCCCACTTGCTGAATTAGAAAAAAAAAGTTAAACTAATTCATTCTGGAACATCCTAACATCCTCCTCTTTCCATTTCATTTTTCATGAGTTTTGATTTGAAATCTTGAATGCATGACATTTTCTTTTGGTGTGCCCCTCTTCACCTCTATAAGTGGAACATGGAGGACAGGAAAAGCAGAAAGTCTGAGGGCCCCTGTCTCAAGAGGAAGTCCTCCAAGGATGACATCACCATCTGCAGAAAGAGGAAGGAGCACAGCGTGCGTCCCTGGGAGCACGGCAGGAGCAGCAAGGTGAGCGAGTCTCAGCAAAGCTAGGCAGTGCCCAGTTCCAGGTGCCAGGAGGAGACACAGACTGTTAACAACACCCATGGTACAGTAGCCCAGTGTCACAAGAAGTGAGTAGAGACATAGGAAGGACACAAGCTGGCATCCAGGCACAGGCCACCACAGGATCCTTCAACCACACTGTTCATCTCTCAGGACACTCTGCTACACTGAAACTCAGAGGATGAACCAATGAATCATAGCACACTGTAGTACATAAATAGAGGATTAAATTAAAAAGTTATGACTTCAAATAATGGCTACAACCCAAAAGTTGGAAAGGTAGTTTTAAAATACACTTTCTAATTCTTTTGAACTAAAATCAAATTTAGGACGCTGTAGGAAGACAGTTCAAACAAAAGCTAATTTTGTTTAATGAACTAACCAGGAAGGCATTGTGAAAAGTATTGGGCAACCAAATGCTCAGCTAATTACTGTGAGATCAAATAACTGTTGCCATAGTTACTGCACACTGTTTTCCATAATAACTTTTATCACTTCAATAAATCTTTGTGACGCAACAAATATAAAAAGTTTACTGTAACATGACTATAATGTTTTGGAAGGCACACACTGACAGCTGACCTACTGAAATCACCTTCCCATATTTGTCCATGAATAAGGGGTGGGACCAGTACCTTAATGGCTCAGGACTGAAATGCTCACTAGCTTCTTTAATAGGCTATAACACTTCAAGAGTTGAATTTACCAGGGCCTGTCATACAACAGAAAAGTCAATGGCCATTTCAGCATGATTACTCTGTCTCTGAACAAACTCCATGCAGGATAGCTGTGATATATCAAGATCTAACCCTTCCCAGGATGCTGGAAGCTGAAGTTCCTGTCTAGTGTCACCCATTCCTTCTTGGGAATTTCAGCCAAGAGTTAACTCTAAAGTCAATTTTCTGTCTACTTCTCTGCACAGTCTTATTATATGCATTTACATATATTCAAACAAAAACATATACATGCACACACATTTATGGCAATTCCCATGACTGCTTAAGGTTGCTGCATGAAGTGCTAAAGTCACATCAGATTATCAAAGGCGACTACGGTAAATGAGTAGCTGATCTGTGAGTTGAAATGATGTCACACCTTCACTGGAAGATGAGCACTCTTTCCTTGAATATATACACTAGGATGGAGATGTGGCTGAATTTCTGTCCCTTCCCTACTATTTGCAGGGCTTTGTCATCTGTTCTTCCTCACTCTTCTGGTATCTTGCTTACCTACTACAAGATCTTACTTCTGAGATTCATAAATAAGTGAAATGGAAAACGTGGTATAATAAGCTAAGACTGGTGATAAAGCTCTAGTTTGAGTTTGATTAGATAAAGAAAACTACAGATTTAAAAGCAGACTGTTGATGTAAAGGCCGTATTGCCTGGGGCAAGTGACTGAGTATCTCTGGGTTTTTCCCAACTTAAAAAAAAGGGCAAGAATCCCCACCTACTAACTCCCAGGGATGTTATACAGATCAATTACTTAGAGATCTTTGAAGATATAAAGTCCTAGGGATAGTAATCATTTATCAAGATGAAACACAAAACATACATATGATTATAGAGCTATTAAAGAGCAGGCTCGAAAGCCAATATCAAAAGGGTATCTAACTGTAATAAATGCAAGCACGCATGCTGCAGAACCCTGAGGTGGGGACTTAGGGCCTTACTAGTGAAACCTGATTCATACCTATGCAGTACTGTTCCAAAGGTCTCCAAGATGAACAGTGAGGGTTCCTGTTAATGACTGAATCAACCTTTGATTACGCCTCTGTTGCAATCCTTCACCTCAGAGAGCCCAAGGCTGGCACCAGCCACAAGTACCCCCAATGCCTAGGTATTTAGGCTAGAAACTTATATTTGGCCCTAACTTATCCTTGACCTTACTTAACCCTTCCATTCAACTTGTTACCCAACTCCTAAGCAGCTTTCAAGTTCAAGTAATTCTTTCAAGTTCCATTCTTCTTCTCTATGTCCAGATGGATAATAAACACTTCCACTTAAGAGCTTCCTTCTTTTCCTGATTCTAGTTTACCTCTCCCCTAAATCTCTTCTTCATCCTTCCCAGATCATGACACTATGACTTGTTTCTGTTCAGGACAATTCAACTGGGCTGGAGAGAGCTCAGTGGTTAAGAGTGTTTGGAGCCTCAAATCTATATAAAAGCCAGGTGTGTACTGCAGCTGTAGCACTGTGGAGGGCTAAGACAGAAAACCAGGGCCTGCTGGCTCCAGGTTCATGAATAAGGCTCAGGATAAAATCCAGATTTCTTAGTGAGCCCTATAAGGATTTTGTTAATTCATCTGCCTATATTACATATTGACTGTCTCAACTTCGTATTTTTTCTGAGTATATGTGCAAGTTTGTGTGTGTGTGTGTGTGTGTGAAGAAGCCGCCATAGGGCAGTCCCAGATATTGGTTCTTTGATGCTGTACTGTCTACCTTGTTTTTTGAGACAGGATTTTTTTTTACTGGCCTGGAGCTCACAGACTAGGCAAAGGCTGTCTGGTCACTGAGTCACCACATCCAGCTTTTTTATGCTGATGGACCTCAGTTCTTCACAGTTGGACTTATCCCCTCAGCTCCTACATGCCTCCTTTATTGTTTGAAAACACACCTCTCCCTCTAGTCACCCCTTTCCTCTCCACAGCTCCCCTCATTGTAGCCAACGCGCCCACCACACTGTGCTGAGCTTTGCTGTGTGAGACATGTGGAAGTCAGGGAACCGTGAGGCAGCAACAGTGATAGCCTGGCATAAAGTATGTCTGCAGACAGTAAACACTGAGTGAATGAATGAATGAATGAATGAATGAATAAGTGAACCCTTCCAGAGGACAAGGCAACATGTTACCCTAACTTACTCTTGTTATACTCTCAGCCTGGAGAGGGCTCTTGGGTTTTCTTATAGATGACAAAGACTGCTTTCAATGTCTTGTTATTGAGATTCAAGTGAGCCGAGCTGCTCTTTGTTATAGACCCAAGTCACTAGAGTTCACCTTATAAGCTTCTGAATTCTATCAGATTTCAAGAACTCTTGTCAGGGTGCAAGTGCTGAAAGCAGAAGAGACATGATGATCTTTCAGGGAGCTGTGATCTCTGCATGTTCCCATCTGTCAGAAACAGTGCTGTAAAAAACATCTCTGCGCCCAAGCCATGACAGGCCCAGGAAGTCACATGGAACTCATGCACAGAGAGCTAAGTTCTTCACACTTGGAGCTGTCTCTGCGGCTCCCACCTCTGAACGCAGAAGGGTGTCATATTTTTTGTTGTTGTTGTTGCTCCCCTACCCACTCACTCCCACTTCTTGGCCCTGGCGTTTCTCTGTATTGGGGCATATAAAGTTTGCAATATCAAGGGGCTTCTCTTTCCAATGATGGCTGACTAGGCCATCTTCTGCTACATATGCAGCTAGAGTCACGAGCTCTGGGGGTTCTGGTTAGTTCATATTGTTGTTCCTCTTTTAGGGTTGCAGACCCCTTCAGCTCCTGGGGTACTTTCTCTAGCTTCTCCATTGGGGGCCCTGTGTTCCATCGTATAGATGACTGTGAGCATCCACTTCTGTATTTGCCTGGCACTGGCATAGCCTCATACAAGGCAGTTATATCGGGGTCCAGATGGGTGTCATTTTACACTACCATGTTGTTTGTGCCACAGATGAAGCAACAAGGGAAAGGTACAGTATATTATACTTCCTTGTTCTAGTATGCTACTAAACACATAAAATCCATCAGCCATACATGGCTCAGTTCCTTGAAGCCTAGTGGATCCTAGTCCATTGTGAGCAGTGACAATGATATAGTTATGCACGAGAAGCTCGTGTTCTGTAGAAAGAAAAAGAAAAAAAAAAAAAGAGAGAACTGTAAAGCATAGAAATACATTAAAATATATTTCAATCTCTGCCAATCAAAAAGAAAAGTCAGTGCTGGTCTCACAGGCATACACCACCACCTTAATCAAGCTGGCAAAACATGAGATCATTAAATGTCCCCTAAGTGTCGAGGAAAAAAAAAGCAGCCTTTATCACCCAAGGGAAAGAACCTCTTTTAATTTTAGCTTCCTCCTGGTGGACCTGAGTTCAAGCCCACTCCTGGGATTGCTCCTAAGCTGTGATCTTCAGGCACTGGGTCTGCAGACACTGCTCCCTCTCATGCCTCCAGCACTAGGCTCTGGCACCTTCTTTCTCCACCACAGACTGCTCTTAGGATCTTGTTTCTCTTTCTAGTCAACAGCGGTGTGTACGTATATCCAGCCTTTCTGTTCCTCTGCATCTCCAATGAGCTAAGCGGTACTTTCACTGTGCATACACCACTGCTTCAAAGAGAACACACTTGGAAAGGCCACCTTTCCCTCTAGTTTCCAAACTGTTTCCTATATTTTTTGTTAATGGATTCACCATTTTCTAGGCCACTCTTGATGGAGCACAGAAGTCTACTTCCACTTTCCCTATTAGCAGACTAATGAGGGCTTATGCTAATTTCTCTGTCATTTATCTTACAGCAGAGGAAATGACATTCTTTTCCTTTCTAAACTTAACAACCAAATGTTAGCTGGTATACAAAAAAGTATACATACAACTAAATGGTCTTCTGGCCTCTGGTTTCTTCTCTGCATTAAACTTTTGCAAAACCATTCATTCACTCAGATGAAGGTCTTCTATTGTTCGTGTGACCTATAAGACAAGCACTAACTTCTCCAGCCCTATGCTCAGCTCCCAAGCAATGTGGCCTAAACCCCTAGGCTCCATCCTCCCAGTTCCTCTAAGAAGTCTACAAAAATAAAAGTCCTGTGGTCTCAGTGCAGTAAAATGGGAAAATGCATGTGTGGGAATGAGGCCCCTCTTCCTTCTATGTTTGATGCTCAAACCGAGTGTTCAACGCCTGTAGCTGTGAGTCAGTTTTTATCCTGTGCTATTCTCAGGGATGCTGAAAACTCTTTCACAAGAGATACTGTAGCATTCCAAAATCATGTTCCTTTGCCTTCATTTCATTTACCTCTACGAAGATTTAATTGTAAAGAAAAGCAATTTACTCCCGTTCTTACCGTCTATATTTCTTTTTACTTAAAAAAAAGATTTATTATTATACACTGTAGCTATCTTCAGACACTCCAAAAGAAAGAGTCAGATCTGGTTTCTGGGACTTGAACTCAGGACCTTCGGAAGAGCAGTCAGTGCTCTTAACCACTGAGCCATCTCTCCAGCCTTTACCTTCTATTTCTAATCTTGGACTTCAAGTATTTGCCCAACAGATATACTAGACCTGAAATTCCCAGGCAAATGTAAAGATAATGATCATCCAGAAAGTTGTCTATTCTTTACAATGTACTGCAGAACTAACCAATACATACTTTAAATAACAAGACTATAACAGGAGATCAGCATCTTCACACACTCAGATGAATTTCCTCCATACAAATAACAACGATGCTAATGGGTTTGGCTACTTTTATTATTCAAGAAAAACCTCACATGGGTAATCCCAAATCACAATATTCAGGAGGCTAAAACAGTATATCAAGTTCAAGGACAGCCTGGTCTACAGAATGAGACCCTCTCTCAAGGAGCCCCCCCCCTTAGAACGAACAAACAAACAAACAAATACCTCATTAAAAGAATGGTTTGTAGAAATTTCTACCTTATAGTTTCAAAGTTTATGTTGGTTTTGGTTTTTGACCTTGGGATCCTCTATTCCCAGGGAGTTGAGATTCCAAGCATGCACTGTTCCCACCTGACTTTGTAAAACATACCCCTGAATTCAGCTGCCCTTCTGCCCTACAGTGTCTTAGTGATTAAGAGAGCACACCTCCCTCGCCTTCCACAGCTCATTCAGGGTGGGCTCCTTTCTGCTTGGTGTGAGTGGTTGGCTTTGATGTAGCCTAGGCTGGGCTCACACTCAAAATCCTCCCCACTCACAATCTCCCAAGTGCTGGTCTCACAGGCATACACCACTACATCAGACTTCCTAAGTCAGGCCACAAAATCTTATTCTGCTCAAAGTGGATGTCTTGTAATATGCCCTTGGCGGAAACACTCACAAATCACAAATCAAAAGATGTGAAAGCAGGGGGCACATGATTTAAATTAACAGAACAAAAAATACATAAAGGTCAAAGGAGTTAAGGATATTTTTAAATAATGGGGCTGAAGAGCCTAAGAGAATTGAAACAACCAAGACAATCAGGCATTCTAAATAAAATGACGAAAGGCCATGTGATCTGTAGTCAAATGCAGGCTCTGCTACTTTAGGCCATGTGACTGGGCCACTCAGTCTCCAAGGCAGAGTGGCACCAGGGTGACCTGAGGGAAGCACTGGCCTTAGAAGCAAAAATCAAAGAGCATGCAAAACAAAGTAACACATCCTGAGCTAATCAGGGTGAGTAATGACTTAATGCAATAATCTAAAACTCAATGTAAAGTATCTATGATGAATAGCATCATCTGTAATAAATTTCAGGCTCTGACTATGTACTTTACCTCACCTTAATCCAGACACTGTCAGATCTTGTCAGAACTGAAATCTTCGATGCATACAATATTGTTGCCTTGATTACTGAACTTTTGGCACGGCCTTTGGCCCTTAAATTCTGCACCTGAAGGGAGTGCCTCACTCTAATTCCAACTCTGCTCTGGGCCTGAGATTTCTCATTTCTACAAACAGTAACAACGAAAACAAAACACAGTAACAAAAATGCCATGTTCTCAGGGCAGTTGGGAAGATTAAATGGCGCATCTACATGTGTCAAGCAAGACACTGGAAGAGGCAACCCCAGTTTTACCTAGCAGTATCCTCTTAATAGCTGAGGAAAGACTTAAGGTCAAACAACGCCCTGACAAGGCTCTGGAAAGTAACTAGCACACTGCCCTACTTTTCTCTTCTGCCTTGTGCTCGTTTGCACACGACCCTCTGGGAATCTTAATTGGTTCTGTAGCAGATTCTTGAGCAGGCTGCTGTGTGCCAGACCGCATTCTCACATAGCGGACCCTACAAGCGGCACAAGGTATCTCAGTGTAATCAATTTAATCCACTTTTTCGGGGATTATCTTTTGACAGGAATGGGAAAGAAATAAAAAATAAACAAAAAGAAATGCTTAGGTGAAATATAAATGAAGAAAATAATAAAAAAAATGCTTAGGTGAAAAAAAAGAAGCCCTCTATTGTGGTGGGTCACTGTGGGCTGTGTCTCAGACTTTCTGGGAGCAAGCTCTACAGTTGCTTTTAGGGCCTGCTCCAGGGAGGGTCTGCAAAGTTCTGACCTTGGCCTCCATCACAGCAATGATTGTATTTGTGTGTTAATCTGAGAGGCAAGCAAGCACTATACCTTTGGCACAGAGCACAAATAGCTCTCAGTGAGCTATTGATGCTTTTACTCATTCAATCCAGGTGTTGAGTGGTGTTCCAAGCACTGAAGAGAACTGGTATTCAAAAGCGATTATTAGAGCCGGGCGTGGTGGTGCACGCCTTTGATCCCAGCACTTGGGAGGCAGAGGCAGGCGGATTTCTGAGTTCAAGGCCAGCCTGGTCTACAAAGTGAGTTCCAGGACAGCCAGGGCCACACAGAGAAAGCCTGTCTCAAAAAAACCAACCAACCAAACAACCAAACAACCAACCAAACAAACAAACAGCACGATTATTATTGCTGGGTTTTTTTATTTTTAATTAATTCTTTTTTTTTTTTTTTTTTTTTTCATTTTCTCCTTTAAGTCAGGGTCTCTCTGTGTAGCCCTTGCTGTCCTGGAACTCATAGAGATCTGCCTGCCTCTGCCTCCCTGATGCTGGGGTTAAAGGTGTCGACCACCATGCTGGTCAGTTTGAGGTTTTCTTTGAGGGAGGTCTTACTGCATAGCCCAGGCTGGCTTCAAACTCATGATCTTCCTGCTTTGGACTCCTGAGTGCTAGGATTATGCTGTGACCCATCACTCTCAGCTGTGACAGAGATTCTCGAGTTTCTACATGATGGAGTTTAATGTTAGGGAGGAACACTAAAAAAAAAAAAAAAAAAAAAACAATAACAAACTCTGTGTGTGTGTGCATGTGTGCACGCTTATGTATAGAACACAAGTGTGTGAAAGCCAGAGGACAACTTCCCCAGGAGCACTACCCCCCTCCTACCTTGGAGCCAGGTCTCTCATTGGCCTACAGTTCACCAATTAGGCCTGACTGGCTGGCCAGTGACCCCAGGAATCTCCCTGTCTCTGCTTTCAGTGCTGGGATTTCATGTACATGCCACCAGGGCTGCTGGCTCTTTTATAAGGGTTCTGGGAATCATACTCCTGAATGAGCTATCTCTATACAGATCACATTTCTTACCTCATTCTAAAATATTAGTACAGTGGACATGAGAGCTAATAAAATATGAAACTGGAAGCAACATTTTATCACTATATCCCAGCAGGTACCCTGATATCTACCAGAAGACTTTTAGAAACATTTAAGGGGCAAATTAATAGCTGTAATCCCTGGGAAACTATAATTAAGTTCAGGGTTTATATTTGATCACTCTGAGTTTTCATATACATGTCTATGTTTCTTGAGGTCAGAGGCCAACTCCCATCTTATCCTTTCTCTGCCCTTTATCCGAGCACTTTATACCTAATACATACTATGTATGGACTGGGCAATTTTTCCTATGTGAGTCTTACTGGCTGCAGTTATTATTCCTCACTAACTCTGAAATCCTCATCCCAAAATGTACAATAGGCACACTCCCTTTACGCTTTTCACAGGGCAATGAAATGACCCAAACTCTGGTCAGTTACAAGATTACTGGTTGTCTCTATACAAGCAAGGCCAATGCTTTCCAAAGCTCTTTCAAAATGACTATCTCATCTGATACTTACATCAGTGCTGTGATGGGAACACAGCAAGAGCATTTCAGAGAGGAGGGAAGTGACACTGGCCTCCCTCAAGCCACATAGCTAGTCGGTGAGGTCTGGGGAAAACTGACTTCCTTCGTTATGTCAGACTGTGGAGCTGAAAGCAGCTAGTTCCAAGTTCCCAAGTGCCCGGCACAGAACTGGCACAGTACGCTCTGTCTTATTTACTGTTGTTACCTAGTACCTAGAGCAATACTTGGCAGAGTGAACAATGAATCATGGGTAATACAAGCGGTTGAATGAGTGAGTGACAAGACAAGGGGAAGGCATGACTCACGCGCTTGAGCCATACAGACCGGAGTTTTCAGAAAACTGGTCAAAACTGGCTTTGTGAGCTTGTCAATGTTTCTATACTTTCTGTACTTCCTTATCTGGTTACCTTTAAAACTACACTAGATGTTTTCTCCTGTTAAAGTTAACCTTTAAATCTCTCGGTTATGAAATCTTAAGGATTAAATATTAGTTCTGTTGAAAACATTTAAGGGCTCAGACAAGGAAAAACAAAAACAAAAAACCAATCCCTAAGTGTAAATACATTATTTAAATTTCTAGGATTCAAGATACCAATGAAAGGGTTATTGATAAGTATGCTAATCTCCAGGGAGAGCATCTAGTTGCCAACACTGAAAGGCTAGTCAAGCTGGAATATACCTTAGTAAAGTGCTTGCCCAGCACATGCACAGTCTTGGGTTCAATCCCTAGTACCACCCCCAAACCCCAAGCATAGTAACAGTTGTCCACAGAAACAGAAAACAGGAAGAAAGATCTACCCAGATGCTTTGATAAACAGCACAGTCTTTATGATACTGACTCTGGACCAGACTTGAGTATGTGACTCTAGTTCCCTGAGAGAAAACCAGAGCTTTAGCATTTCTAACCTGAATTGACCACCCTCTCATTTCTTGTCCCAGATGAACAAAGATGGGGATTGCTGGCATGAGCTTGCTGTACACTGTAGCCACATGAAAGTGACTGTCAATGTTGGGTGATGGGCTCCGGACAAAAATTAGCCTTTCTCTCCCCAACCCGAGCCCACTGAAATGTAAACATAATTTCAAAGCCACTGGACACTCTTCTCTGTTTGCTTCAATCAACATATCTGGCTCTGTCTAATGCAGTCATGTTCTGCCCGGAAATACACGGGCAGCAGGGAATTCTTGGAACTAAACTGTGATATAGCAAAAGGATGGTCAGGCCCAAAGTTCAACATGCAGCAAGCAAAGAAAGTCCCAGAACTGGAGAAGTTGGACTTACATTTAACCCACAAACCAAAGACTGCCCTACAGCGCAGTCACCCTTCAGCTACCTGCTGTCTTGGTAGAGTGCGATGACTTCATCTTTATCATCTGGGTCCATTCTGAAAAACACATTGTCAGAAAGGGCTGACACTGGTGACTGAGGTACCAGCCTCTCCCAGGTTAACTCACTAAGGGCCACTCCCTCCTGCTACACTGATTCACCACAGGGTCATCATCCAGATTCCTTGACCTAGAACTCAACCTGAGGGGAGCAGCAGATGGACTCCAATTCTGGCTTTAACACTGACTCTGGCCTCTAAGATAGCAATGAACCCATTTAGAACATTTAAGTATTTTTTAAAAAAACATGTATTGAGCAAAGTTTATAGTACTTGGCACTGAATGAAGACACATTATACACAGTACAGCAAGTCTTAAAGAATGACAGGTGCTGGAGTAACTTCATGATTACACAGAGCCTTCTAACCTTAAGGACAGGATGGATACTCTTCCTATCTCACAAATTCAGAAGCAAAGCCCCAGTTAGTTGTCATAGGGCTTTTCCGAGTTCACAGTACAGGATCTCAGAGGTTACCTTGCATATCTATTTTCTGAGCTGCTGAAATGTGCCAGTGATAGCTTGGGCTAAAAACCCATAGCTACTAAGCCCAAAATCCATACTGTAGCTCCAAATTGCAGCCTGGCATATCTGAAGACAATTGAAACCAGAAGATCTCAGTTGTACTTGTATCTTATCCATTTACAAGGTGTGTAACCTGAACCCCCCAGACTCACACTGCACTTCATGGTCTATATATGGTCTACCATCATCTGGCCTGACTTTCCTTCAGAGGTACAACACACATATAATGTGAGCTACTCTTTTGAGGACTATTACTGTTATACGTGTGGGAGCTGTAGAACAGGAGGCCAGCAAAGTAGGGTGCAGCTGCTCCAAAGTTCTTTGGGGAGACCCAACCAAGCATTCTTGTACATGTGGGCAATCCCCGTCCATCAGCGGATCCCTTACTGGGACTATTCTTTTTTTTTTTTTTTTCCTCTTTATTAGATATTTTCTTCATTTACATTTCACATGTTATCCAGAAATTTTCCCTTACCCTCCCACGTCCCCGCCCTGATCCCCTACCCACCCCCTCCCACGTAATGGCCCTGGCATTCCCCTGTTCTGGGGCATATAGAGTCTGTATGACCAAGGGGCCTCTCCTCCCAATAATGACCAACTAGGCCATTTTCTTCCATATATGCAGCTAGAGACATGAGCGCAGGGGGAACTAGTTAGTTCATGTTATTCTTCCACCTAGAGGATTGAAGATCCCTTCCGCTCCTTGGGTACTTTCTCTAGCTCCTACCTTGGGAGTCCTGTGTTCCAACTAATAGCTGACTGTGAGCCTCCACTTCTGTGTTTACCAGGCACTGGTATAGCCTCCCACAAGACAGCTATATCAGGTCCCTTTCAGCATTATCTTGCTGTCATATGCTATAGTGTTTATTTTGGTGGCTGATTNATGAGCATGGGAGATCCTTCCATCTTCTGAGATCTTCCTCAATTTCTTTCTTCAGAGACTTGAAGTTCTTGTCATACAGATCTTTCACTTCCTTCGTAAGAGTCACACCAAGATATTTTATACTGTTAGTGACTATTGTGAAGGGTGATGTTTCCCTGATCTCTTTCTCAGCCAGTTCATCCTTTGTATAGAGAAAGGCTATCGATTTGTTTGAGTTGATTCTATATCCCGCTACTGCACTAAAGCTGTTTATCAGGTTTAGGAGGGACTATTCTTTAAGACCTTCCATGAACCAGCCAGAAATAAACTGGGGACCAATGCATGCTCAGTACACTACAGTGTATTATGCGTAAGAAATTTCAGGCTATCTCCTCCAGTCACATCTTTTCTACTTGAAACCTCACCCTCTTCCTGCCCCTCCCCTTTCCTTACTCTTTCCATTTGTTTTTCTGTGGTTTCTCTCATCCTTGACTACCTTCTTGAATTTTCTTCTCTTGTCTATTGGGATTTTCATGACATTGCTCTCTTTAAAATGAAAAAAAAATTGATATGAACAGGTATTCTGCTGCACATGTGTCATGTGTCCACTTGTACGCCTGCTAACTGTGGAGACTACGACAGGGCACTGGGTTCCTAGAATGGAGTCCTGGGTGGTTGTGACCCACCATGTGAGTGCTTGGTTCAACTGGAAGAATAGCCAGTGCTCTTGGCCAGTGAGACATCTCATTTCTAACTGCCTAGCTGACATCACCAGAGAGATGCCATGGATTTCAGTCTGGCATAGTACAGCTGAACATTAGCTCCGTGAACGTTAGCTCTGCCCCTTATTTACACTCCTCACATTCCCCTTTCTCCATTTTTAGTGGCAGCAGAATCTGGCTTCCAATCAGCTACCAGGGACTAACTTACCAAAGCCAAACAATAAGAACTTCTCTAATGAAACAACAACAAGCCATATATATATATATATATGTTTTGCTTTTGTTTTTTTCGAGACCGGGTTTCTCTGTGTAGCCCTGGCTGTCCTCGAACTCAGAAATCCGCCTGCCTCTGCCTCCCAAGAGCTGGGATTAAAGACATGCGCCACCACTGCCCGGCAGATAATTTTTTTTTAAATCTACTTCTTCCTCTCTATCTTTGTTGAAGTCTTAGTTCAGGCCCTTGTCTTTGCCTGGACAACATAAGGGAGAATCATCAGAACCAGCCTAATGTTTCTAGTTGGTATGTGTGCTTTCTTGAGACCTCGCACTGGTCTGGAATTTATAATAATCCTGCTAGCCATAGTCTCCCAAGTGCTGGGATTATAGATGTCGGCTACCAAACCCAGATTCTATTTAGATTTAACTCCCTCAAATCTACCTTCCTTACTGCTGACAGAACATCTAAGACAAACACTGTATCTACCACATTGCTCTGCTGCTTCAACAACAATACAGTAAAACCCCAAACTGACTGCAACACTGCCTTCCCTTGGCAGACTAGGTCTCCTTGAGTTAACCTTTGTCTGGCTGCATCTTCAGTATGGCTTGTTACTCCAGGGACACCTGAATGCTCCTAACTCCTCTGTGTGGCATCCTGTCTGTGCCTCACTGCTGCTGAGCAGACTCCACCCTTTTCTCCCACCCAATTAACCATTCAGTTGTCATCTTCCTCGAGAATGAAGAAAGGAAGGGTAGCTCAGGCCTCACCACAGCATGGCAGCTGGGTGTTAGGAAGGAGGACTCCATGAAACAGGAGCAGAAGCTGACAGTTTCTTCAAGTCTGGGCCCAGCCATGTCACATGTCATCACTTCTGTCATGTTTTCCTGGTGTAGTCACAGAGCCCAGAGTCAAGATAAGATGGCAGATTATTACCTTTTACCCAAACACGAGTCTAAGAATTTCGGATTGGGAGAGGGTTTGTGTTTTAAAAGCCCCACATGTTCTTTCTTGAGGCTGTGTGCTCTTCTAGGACTCAGCTGACATGGCATGGGCCTTATGCATGAATGAATTCATTACCAAACTGAACTGCCCCCAAAGAGCTTCCCAGCATTATTCTGCATCAATGGAGCTTATTCTAGCCACATCAATTAGTAATAGGCACAAAGCGCAACAGGAATCAGGCGTTTAAAAAATCTTATAAGATACCTTTCAAATGGGAAGAATCTACAAGCTAATTAAATGATATATATTTTTAAACCAAAAGCAGCTGAGATGCATAGATGAAAGAATGTAGCACAGAAAGTGGAGAAGGTGATTCTTATCATACACGGATGGCAGTGGCTCAGGATTTGCTACATATAGGAAATACACTATTTACTGTTGACCTTCCTTCAGCCAGTCATAACTAAGTAAACTTCAGAATTTGAAACTCATGTTTTGAGTTTCTTTCCTGTAAAGGGGGGCATGGTTCATGTGTACAAACTGGGTCCCATTTACAGCCATCCTTGTGATTCAGTTACATGATGAGGAGTCGTGTTTTGGGGAAATGTTCCACAGCATACTGATGATTCAAATGGTGTGCACAGACATCATACAGCCATTGCACCTACTCTGAAGGAATACGTAAGACATTGTTTTCAGACATCCTCAAAGGAGGAAAAGAGAAATGCAAGCAGCAGAGGCGTCAGAGTTTGAACTATTGCGTGTAAATATTAATGTCAAAGTAAAAGTAACCAGATAGCCAGAAGGATCAAATGACCAGATCAACTGTAAGATGAAAGAGCTTCCTGGTTTTACTGAGATGGAACTTCAGCCTATAGCCCAGGCTGACCTCAAGCTTTCGATCCTCCTGTTTCTGCCTCTAAAGGGCAGTGCCTGCATGCTGAGATGAAGGGGAGTTCTGGGTGACACCTAGCCATTGTCCTGAGAAACACACAGCAAGGCAGAAAGCATTTGCTTTCCTCTAGGCTTTTTGAGGAGGTTCTCAGATACTAGACAACCACAGAGGCTATTGCAACTCTGACTCCAAGAACAAACCTCGACAGTAACAGCCAACTAAATGAGTATAGGTAACATTTTACCAAGACAAAGCAAAATCAGTTCCCCCAAAGAAAAGTTTCTTCTTTTTCTGGGTCTCTTCTTGCATGGTGAGACAGTTAGGAAATGGAATCAACAGTTATCTTACACACCAGACTGCCTGTATGACCTGACACTTTCTAGAGGAAAGGTACACTACTAATTCAGCGATTCCACAATAGAGATAAGTCATAGGAGCTTGCACACCTAGGAGGATTTTTATCTACAGTTCCTGACCTGCATTTCCCAAGCTACTGTTTGTTGCCCATCACCCAACTGAGCAACTTACAAAATCCCCTGAGTAGATTAAAGTTAAAAGTAGAAAGTGAAGAAACAAAGACTCCCAGTCTATTTGAAAGATACTGCAGGAATTTCCCAAACCCTATCCATAAAGATTGTATCATTTTTGCTCAGAGCAAAAAGAAGAAAAAAAGAAGATAGAAAGAGAGGAAGAAAGAAACACCCTTCCCTTACAGAGCACACTGTGGATCTAGTGTGTGCAAGGCTTTGAGTATGTGGAGTTCAGAATCTGCTTCTACATTTAAACTGCCTATAACATAATGACAGTTTAGTATCTTTCAAGATCAGGTAACATGCAGCCTATACAAACAAACTTACCTACTGCATTTGTTTGTGAAATCTGAATTTACTTAAAGAGAAATGTAAGCCAGGCACCAAAGCCAATCTGGGCTACTGAGCAAGTACCAGGCCAGGTACTACACAGCAAGAACTACTTTCTCAAAACATAACACAATACAACACAACAACAACAACAACACACAAGCAGCAGTAACATGGGGGAGGGGAGAGTTCTTTCCTATCTGATATGTCCATACAGAATAGGCATCAATGATAACTTATCTACAAATCACAGCCTTAAGGACTTTATATCTATATACATTATCTCATTTAATCTCTACCAAATCTTTGTGTATGTGTGGTACTTAAGTACTCCCCAGATTCCATAACTCCTGGCATGTCCACTTTATTCTATGTACTGCTCAAATGGATTATAAAAATTAGATATAAGCTCCTATTAATAAGGTAATTTAGAAATGAATATGCACACAATGATTTTAAACCATCAAATGTCAAATTAAAAAGCCTGTTATTTTATGCACAACTAAGGTGACAAATGCTATCACTAATTCAACATAAACAGACCAAGACTAGAGATATCAGATATCAGAAAGTATACATGTCTTACTTTTTTTTCAAGTATATTTTTAATTAAGTGCTGTATGCACTTAGAAGGTAGCGAGCGGCATTAGGTCTCTCTGAATCTGCAGTCACAGGTGGCTGTGCTAGCTACCCGCTTGCTCCCTTTTTCTCCTTTCTCCTCCTCTTCCCAGGGAGATACTTCAGCTTCTTCCCCGGCCTACTGTAAGCTAGTGTCCATACTGTTGGGTTTGCCTCTTTGTGCTGAGGCTTTACCTGTCTCCACAGGTTTCCTCCCGTATGTCTTTAAACACGGGCTTCTTTCCACAGACCCATCCCGGTCTCTAAGCAACACCGTGTCAACTCTTAAATGTAGAACATTAGGAAGACTAACCATAAGCTCCCTCTTCCTGGGCTCCATGTCTTCTGGTGGCATCAGAATGCAGAGAGACCTAAGATGAAGTTTATGACTTAAGGGTTAAGTTGCAATCCTGAACCTCTGAAATCTAGCTCCCTTGGACAACTGATTTCACACTGCTTACAGAGCTACATTTTCAAGAAGATGCGGTGGCACACACTGGTGAGCTCAGCATCTGGGAGGCTCATGGGCTGGTAGCTAGCTCATGTTATATAAAGATTCTATGGCAAAACAAAAATGAATGAATGAATGAATGAATAAATACACTAAATCCACCCCAAACCACAACCACAACAAAGAACAAAGTCCCAACCAGGCTCAATATTTAAAAAGTGAACTGAAAAAAGAGCTTGTGAGTGGGGCTGCAGAGATGGCTCAGCGGTTAAGAGCACTGGTTGCTCTTCCAGAGGTCCTAAGTTCAATTCCCAGCAACCACATGGTGGCTCACAACCATCTGTAATGGGATCTGATACCCTCTTCTGGTGTGTCTGAAGACAGCTACAGTGTACTTATTTAAATAAATAAGTATTAAAAAAAAAAAGGGCTTGTGAGCTCCACTGTTGTAAACTTTAGATCAGTTAATCAAGAAAAATGGCTACCATGTTCCCTAAAACATATTAGGCACTAATTTAATAGCCACACATTTTATGAGACCCTCTTTTGAGCAAGAACTTCAGCTGGATCTAGCAACATTAATATATTCACCTCTCAAATTCTCTATATGGGCACTAGATTCTACTGACTTTCATTAAAGGGAGACATCAACATATATGTATCTACCCACATACAAGTCTTTCCCACTTGAAAAGAAAAATCACAATGTGATCCATGAGAAAATTTCCCATTAAGTGTATACTCCTTCCTATACTTAAAATTTTTGAAATGTACTTTCTGAAAAAATGTAACATATTTCTTTGGTTCATTCTTAGGCACTTTATGTCATATGTTCACTTTGCTAATTCAGTTTTGTTTGTCTATTCTGATTTCCAACCCCATCTCTCAAACCTCCCCTCCCCTCCCCTCCCCATTTTACTTCTCAATAGGTATGGGTGCTATGAATATGCCTATTGCTTGTGGAAGGATCTTACTGTTTTAATGGACATGTATTTTAACTATAGAAATATTGCATATATACATATAAACACAATTTCAAATCACTGTAGTGCTACAATCAAATAAAACTATTTTTAATAGCTGCATATACTCTTGTAGATTTCTTATACCACACATAATAAAGTATTTTGTGAAAACTATATTTCATTGTGTATGCTGTTTTGTTTTGGCGCTTAACAAATTTTTATCAAAACACTGACCAAGTATTTGTATTGAGTGAGCCATCATTTCCCTGCTGACTTGGAAATCTATCACACACACAGGCTCAGACAGGCTCATTACACGGCTGCCCACTTCTTTATTATCATTCTCCCTTAAGAAGTAAGGGTTCACAAAGAGCTGGTTCTCTAGACACCTAGAGTCCTAATGTAGACTCACACAACATACGCCAAGAGGCCCCTTTCAAGCTCTCCACTGGTGACATGGAGACTATTACCATAGGGGCTCTGTAATGAGTAACAGAAGAACAAGTAACAGAAGAATACACCCCCGACTGAACTCTCAGGGGGTTAGTTTCAGGGGTGGATCCTCTCAAGGTGCTGCTAATGCTTAGGATTCTCTATCTTCTATCACTGCTTGTGACTAAGTTCAAATGAAGGTTTCATATACGTAGTTTTAAAAGCCAGTTTTTAACTTTTGAGAAAACGAAAAAACAATTTGAATCTAATAGAGCAATGTGACTCTGGTTAATGACTGTATTACTCACTATTGCCAACTCTGTCTGTCCACCTGTCTCTGTCTCTCTCAAACATGGCAACTAAAGTGGTAGACATGTTAATGATCTTGAGTGGAGTCATTACTTCTCTCTCTCTCTCTCTCTCTCTCTCTCTCTCTCATTAACACCTTAAATATATGTAAGTTTTATTAAATGTGCCTCAATAGAGAAGGAAGAGGACAAATAATTTGGTCAAGACATTCTATTTAACATATAATAAACCAGGAAGTTCTTCATATCTTCCCATGTTTTGAAATAGACTAGACAGCACAGGAAGAAGTTATTTCTTAGCCGGGCATGGTGGCACACGCCTTTAATCCCAGTACTCGGGAGGCAGAGGCTGGCTGATTTCTGAGTTCGAGGCCAGCCTGGTCTACAAAGTGAGTTCCAGGACAGCCAGGGCTATACAGAGAAACACTGTCTCGAAAAACCAAAAAAAGAAAGAAAGAAAGAAAGGAAGAAAGAAAGAAAGAAAGAAAGAAAGAAAGAAAGAAAGAAAGAAAGAAAGAAAGAAAGAAAGAAAGAGAAAAAGTTATTTCTTGAATGTCCAGCAGAATTTACGGATAAACATGTCTCAACTTTGCATTTTGGTAGGGAGAGGGAGTCTTTAAATTTTTTTTTTTTAAAAAAGCATGGTATTTTGCTTGTGTATGCGTGTGTGGGGGGGTGTCAGATCCCCTGGAACTGCAGTCACAGACAGTTGTGAACTTCATGTGGGGGCTGGGATTCCCCTGGAAGAACAGCCAGTGCTGAGCCCTCTCTCCGGACCCTTTAAACTCTACTCTGATCAATACACCATTCATAGCCATTTTGAGTGAATTTGTGGTTGTTTTAAGATTATTTTTGGTTATTTTGAAGATTTGAATTTTGACTTGATTATTTTTTAAAATGTATAGAAGTACACAAAGTTTTTCTTTCTGATGTCGGGGGTGGGGTGGTCTAACCCTTGGCCTCACATACTCTAGGCAACAGCTTCCACTGAGCTCTATCTAGGCTGGCCTTTCAAATGTATGCTTTAAAACTTCTGCCACATCTATAGCTGTGTAACTTTTACCTCTTTCCATAGTTTCTTTTATTTCCTTTCTGTTCTGGAGTTTACCCCTGAGTCTTCTCTGTAAGCCTGCCTCTTCTCCTAAGTTAGCTAGGACCACTGCTTTTCTAGTTTCCTGTCCCTTTACTTCCGGTTTTGCCTCTACATTGCTTAACTTGCAATTTTCTCTCTATCTTAGTAAAGGAATTATTTCCTTTCAGGAAATGGTTTTAGTAAACCTTGTCATACCTATGCATTTTGATAAATCAGGTATATTCTTTTGAATTAGTTTTAATTACATTTTCAATGTATCTTCAACTTGAGTTATGAGATAGATATAGATATAGATGATATAGATATAGATGTAGATATAGATGATATAGATATAGATATAGATAAAGTGACTCTAACTTTGGTTGATATTTGAGACAAGCGTGGATTTTTCTGCATTATGGTCAGATAATTTGTTAAGTACAGTGTCCATGTTTTAAACGCCCCTAAACTTTTCTTTGTGATATAGAATGACTCCAGCGTGCTGACTTGGTGAGCTTCTGTAGGCTACAAAGCACACTATATATAGCTAATTAAATTAAGCCTGACGAATCTTTACGTTTGTGGATGTCCATTAGCTCTGAAAGGAATGGGTTCCAAGTTGCAACATCACTGTGGCTTTGCCAATTCTGCTACTTCTGAAACGTGTTTTGATGAAAAGCAAGTTTCACGATCACCACTTGACAAGCATTCACGGATTCTCACGAGTTAAAAAAGAATTAGCCTTACATTTTGCTTTAAATTCTCTAACAATATACCCCAACCTTCACCATCTGTTGTTGCCTGTGACATATTTCTAGTGCTGTCCATATTTTTTTAAAAGTGCCTTTGGATTAGATATGGCTGGCTAGAAAGGAGCTTTGCATCCTGGTCTTTTAACAGAGCAGGATATCCACAGGTGGTGATGAGGATGGCTGGTTTTAATTTTAAACTACATTCTGTTTTTCATGCTTATGAATGGCTTCTCTTCCCTGCTCCTTTTTTTCAGAGTAATTAGGAAACTCCTCCATTCCCATATTAAAATATTTTCTTGTCTCTCTTTTGCTAAAAGGAACAAGTCTGTGGGGATGAACATAACATCTTCCTCTGCTGAGTTCCTATTGATTCCTGCCAGTGCTACAAGAGCACTGAGGAGTCCCTTGCAGGTTTCTGTCCTTATCCTGTTGACCAAAACGCTGGGACAGCAGACAGATCCCTGTTACCTGCTCTGTCTTGAGATAATCTGCCAAGAGCATCACTGCTTGCTGCTATGTTAACAGCTGATATGCATAGTTCTCTGACACTTACATGGAGTCCATTATTCTAATTATTTCATTGGCTACAAGATGGCTTCAGGTTGGTATTCCCCTTAAACCCTAATACATCTTTTAAAGTGCTGGTCCACTGTAATAAGATATTGTGTGTGGCTCTCAAAGTCAGATGATCTTTTTATTTCCCTATAAGGCAGAGCTGTCTCAGCTGGCTGTAAAGAGTGAGTAACAGCCTTCCATTATTCTCTTTCCAGATACTAACTCCCCCTTCCCTTTGCCCCATTCCACTCCCACAGGCCTGAGTGCTTATCATTTCTTCATCTTTAAAATGGAACATTTTAATTGGAAATACATTTAAGAGTGAACATTTCATCACTGTTTTCTTTTTGTTTACTAATAACTTTATTAAAATAGAGTTCACTCTATATATTTAGGGTTAGCAACACATAATCATTCTGAAGATTCCGAAAAGCTACAGGCTTCTTACTGTTCTTACATCCTCTCACACAATTGATAACAAGCCACTTTGTTCTATTCAGCTTCCACCCTTTCACCTAAACTAGAAACGCTTGCTCACCTGATGTCCACATGCAAGAATGTTAAGATTAAGAAAAAGAGTGGGGTTTTCATCAAATCTTGGAAAAACAAAAACAACTGAATGTGGCGTAAAGATCTCTTCTCCCTGTGTGCACTGTGTCCCAAATATAGTCAGCAGTGACCTCCTGAGGCTCCCCTGACATTGCCAAGAGGTGGACATATAAGTTCTTAGCCACTTCATGAGCACACATTATATAATAAAACGTGAGGGGATCTCTTCTTTAGTGTCTGTGTGACTTGCAGAAGCTTCTGGCTTTAGAGCCCCCCCCCCCCCCGCCCCCTGCCTACAGGATTGCACAGCAATTCATCAGTGCCTTGAGCCTGCTTCTACTGTAAGGTATAGGAGTAGCAGTGCACACAGACTGGAGGTCCTCAGTTTAGCTTGTAAGGCTCTAGTTAAAGCCACGCTTTGTAAAGAAAGGCATTTGCATGACCCCAACTTTCCAGTTGTAAGCAGTGGTGGGGACTTTGGTCTAATAAATTCACCTGGACACTCTAGAAGAAATAACAGATAGGAGCTGGGTGGTCAAGGTTATAGCAAATGTCTGAAATTCAGTATGGAGTCCTCTCCTGCGTTATGAGTCTAGCTATTACTGATTCCCGTGCTGCAGTCAGCTTTGCATTTCCAGGCTGAGATCAATTCCTGTTGCACCTGTGAAATGGTTCAGAGGACAGAATACACTCCTTAATCAGCCTGATGACCCAAACTTAACCCACAGTACAGCAGACTCTCTGAAGTCCTCTCATTTCTGCAGACACCAAGTCTGCCTCCAAAAATAATTTTGCACATGACATAAAAGTTGCTCCCTTGTGTGCGTGTGTGTTTGTGTGTGTGTTTTCAGACCAGGTTCCACGTAGCCTGGCTGATTTTAAACCATGTGGCCAAGATTGGCTCCTGCTCCTCCTGCCTTCACTTCCTACATGCTGGAATTACAAGCATACACTACAATATAAGCTTCTACAAGAACTGATTTTGTATCCAGCACTCCTTTAAGCTGAGAGAACGATTCAGATAACACTGTAAGAAATTCTTGATGTTTAAAAGACACACTGAAAATTTGTGTGACATTTCCCTCAAAGTATTCTACAGCTCCCCTATTACTGAATCTAGTCTACAGAATAACTGCACAGTTAATCTGTTTCCTCAGCTACACTAAAACATTTCATGGATAGGCTAGTAGCTCCTCCCCTCCGCATAGCTCAGCGTTATACAGAGTTCCTGACTGAGTTCAAACATTACTGACCATGGGAATACAGAGACTATTTGGATTATTACAGCCTAGGAATCAGTTTGGATTCACAAGTGGTATGTAGGGCTCACTTTACTCAACATTTTGTGTATATACATTTTTAAAAAGAATCATTTTCAGACTGTCAAAAATTGCTAATCCTAAAATTTAACATGTTCCTGCTGGGAGGTATTTGGTTAAAAGTGGAGATATCCAAGTATGTTATAAACTATAATATATATAAGTGACACAAGCAAACATATAGGAGTTTGCTTAATGACTTTACAAGTAAAACCTCTACCAAAAGGGAGCAAGAATCAGAGAAGATAGAATGCTGTGGGAGACCGAGGAAAAACAGATGCCGAAAAAGAATTCAGAAACCCAGATGAGCTGAGACACCCTCTGCCTACTCTGGCACTATAGAGGTCCTGGTGAAGCCGTGCATGCCAGGTTCGAGTCAGGAAATAGGATGTCAGTCTAAAGATAGCACTACCATTCTGAAATTGTTCTTCAGTGTGCCCTAATGCTGCCCTAATCTTCAACAGAAGGAAAGAGACACAGGACAAGGTAAATAGTTGCCTGGGCCCATAGGATGGAAGGAGCAGAGACCAGAGTAGCATGTGGTGACATGCATGTATCACACGCATGTGACCTCTTGGTTGACCTTTGTCTACTCCTTGGTCTTCTCCTTATGGCATAGCTTAGGTACTTTCCTATTTGCAGGATCTGGATCATTTATATGCACCTAACAAAAAGAAGGAATTCAAATTCTAAAACAAATGCAGGTAGTTTCAAGAGTCTTGTGCATGTAAACAGTGTATTCATTTTCTCATTTACTTAAAGGGCCATAATTTTCTCTTTCAAACAACAGGAACATTTCTCCTACTATCACATAACATAATTCATTGCCTCACTTGCTTTAATGGTGCTGAAGACTGTACTGTAAAGTGATGCACTGACCACTCTGAGTGGTGCTGACAGGCTGACCTGGAGTGTATGTACACCTCCTGGCCAGGTGTCCTCAATAGTCCAGAAGCCCTGCTGTGAAGCAAACTCTGCTACAAAGGATCCAAACTAGACCCTTCTCCTTAGTTTCATTCTTTATCCAAGAGAAACAGAAAGCCACAAAATGAGGAAGTTGGTCAAAGGGCCTAGAGTGGCTAATTATCATCTAAGTAATCAAGAATGGTCCATAACTATCTGGTAGCAATTCAATCAGTACCCAAGAACAGCTTTGTAGTTAATCATGGGGATAGAGAGAAGCCTCAGCAGCTCCTTAGAGCCATTACCAGCCCTTCAGGGTCTATTTTGTTGCAGGGTTCTAACTGTATCAATACCACTGTGACTGTAAGAAACAAGTATGTTTTGAAGAATTTACTTCTTACAAAGTAAATTCTAAGATTGCATTTACCTGTCCTACCTGCAGTGCTTCCAGTCTCATTTCCCTGGTAATTGTCACTCTCACGTATATCTGGAAGGTGTAAGCCGAGCCCTGCCTGCCCTAGGTGTGCTTCTGACCAGTTTATGGTGAAATTTAATGATGAGTCATTTCAGTTGGGCACTATGGGGAGAGGGAATACAGAGGACAATGACACTTAACATCCTAGGCAATAACAGTTACTACACACCATTTCTAAGAGCCACAAGACTCTCTCTGGCTTTCCCCTGTTGTCTATACTGGTGCCGTTTTGGCAAGAAATTGTTGTTAAAGAGCTGTCAAAATCTGGCTTAAGTTCCACTGTACTCAAAGAGATGTTGAGCAAGTTATAGAGACCTTGTGTTTTATTTTCTTCTATAAGGGTACATAGAACTTAATCCCTTTTAAATTCTGTTGGTGCTGTTCTGAGGAAAGAGAGACAGATGAGAGGGAAAGAAAAAAAATCTATAACCTCGTTCATTGCCTGCTCTACTGGAATCCTTATTCGGGTCGAATTCACTGTGTCTTCCATCTTCTTTGGGTTTCACTACTGCAAGAGAGACGAGGTTAAGAAGTGACTTGACCATAACACCAGGGTCAGTGTTGACAATGAGATGAGAGCCAGGGAAATGGTGAACCCAGAACTGGAATAAATCACTGAAGGTCTTCATAACATGGCACCTACAATAGATGACCCATGCATACCGGTGTGGAATTTACAAAACTGAAAAATACTCACCCAGAAGAGCTACTGTCACCAAGACAATGACTTAGTAATAACTCAGGCGTACACACTACTTATGTTGCTGTCATTCTGAAAGAACCCTGTTAACTTTCCCAGGTTCATCTTTTTGCCTGGGCCCAGCAAGTGTTGATGCCAAGTGCTGGGACTACAGATGGGTGTCACCACAGCAAAACTGAGAAGACCTTAACATGTTGTGTTTGGGAAGAATTATTCTGATGAAGTGTAGGATGGAAGAGGCAGTGGTGACAGGATATCTAACAGGCTGTACCAAGAAATTCCTACAAGGAAATGTTTGCCTCAAAGAGCCTCGCAGATTCTGTTTCCCATATTACTGACTGGACCCAGGAATGCAGAATTACTCTAACAAAACTCACAAAGACACCGATGCATCAGAAGAATAAAGAAGGTGGCTTTATTAATCGGTAGTGACCAATAGGAGAATGGGGCACATCTGTATCAGCTGTGGGAGCTATCTTCCTGGAAAGGCAAATAGCCAGAGCAAGGCTTGGTGTACACAGAAGCAAAGCAAGTGCAGTGAATCACGAGGAATTACAGTGCGTGCATGCACAAGGCTCTGGGAAATGGGGCTGGGTACCTGCCCAGCCAACTGAATGCTTCCCTCAACCTGGCAGGTGCTGATGGTCTGGCCATGCTGTTAAGAACTCTTCAATTAATAGCCTTTCTTTGTTCTAGTTTGGAGATAGTAAGCACTCTTCTGATGAACGCTCTACAGACATGTGACTGAGCGTACATGTGTGTGTTTCAGATATTAACATCTTCAGTTAGCGTATAGTCAAATTTTCCTACTCACAGTGACATAATGTCTCATAAGATCACTTCAGTGCACAGCTGATGATATGGCTGCATGGCAGAGTGCCTGCACCACATATATAAACATCAGCAAAAAACAACCACCAAGCCCAGACCATATCATCTCTCTGCAATCTATTAGATATTCACTTCTCAGTTCAATCATTTCCAGTGTATACTTTCAGTTTGCTGTATTCTGGGAGAAAGAGGGTTAACCACATGGTGGACTCTGCAATGCCTACAGTTCCACAAAGTGCTGGTTAAATCCCAAACAGTATTTACTGTGTCAGTTTTATTACCACTGCTGTGCCAAAGCAATGTAACATCTCAAAGTGTTCTAAGGAATGCTTATGTGTGGGTGTCTTTGTTCCTCTTCAGGTTCATTCATTCATTCATTCATTCATGTTTCACTAGTATTTACAGTTCTTCTATCATGTACTAGGAATTATCAGGTACAAGAAATACAGAGATAAACATGTCATTGTCTCAGTCCTTTGAAGGGCCTAGAGTCTAACAAAGAAGACATAGTTATTTAAAAGGAAGAAAGGAAGGAAGGAAGGAAGGAAGGAAGGAAGGAAGGAAGGAAGGAAGGAGAAGGGAAAGGAAAGGAAAGGAAAGGAAAGGAAAGGAAAAGAAAAGAAAAGAAAAGAAAAGAAAAGAAAAGAAAAGAAAAGAAAAGAAAAGAAAAGAGAGGAAGAGAGAAAGAAAAAAAGAGTACTGTGTCACATAGCCGAGGCGGGAATACTTTCTATGTAGGGGTAGAGATTGAAGATCTAATTTTTTTAAAAACTAGATTCTAAAAAGTAGTAAACATTCATGACTATTTAAAGCATAATACAAAAAAGAAGTCTTTCTTTCTCCATTATAGTTTCAAGAATAGCTTCCATTAGTAGTCCATTAGTTCTAGGTATTTTTCTATGTACATGTAGCATAAACTTATTTTTATGTAGCTATAAATAAAATTTTATATACTTATATACATGCACAGTATTTATATACTACAACCCTACTTACAGAAACATAAATTTATCATTTATACAAAACATATAAAATAGCTCACATTATATCCAAATTTGTGCTAACTTTTACATTAAATTATGTTGTTAAATATAATAAAGATAGTAAATATACTCAGAAAACATACAGAAATATTTATTTAGTTTAAAAGAGAATTATTTATATAGCTACTATCAGGTCAATAAATAGAAAATTCTAGCACTCACAGATCTTTTGCTTCTAATACCCTACATGCCTGACCTGAATTTTTTGGTAATCCTTTGCCAGCCTTCTGTGTAGTCTTATCATCCCCAGGCCCAGGAAGTCAACATCTGCCTGCATGTCCTTAGGGTGAAAGCAGCTTTATTCCTCTGCGTGCTCTCTTTCTTTTAGAAAAAAATTCTTACTTTCCCCAAATAAGGGTGGGAATGTGATTTGATTTTAATAGCAAGACGTCTTTAGTCTATGCCTGAGCAGGGAGGACTGTGAGCTGGGGACTGAGCAGGGAGGACTGTGAGCTAGGGCCTGAGCAGGGAGGACTGTGAGCTAGGGACTGAGCAGGGAGGATTGTGAGCTAGGGCCTGAGCAGGGAGGACT
>LR750102.1:0-131739 GCA_902729485.2 Mus minutoides | reverse complement strand
AGGAGATGAGAGTGCTTACTTGTTAAGGGTGCTTTCATAAACATACATTTAATAATTTCAAAGCTTTAGGAAGATGGTTGCTCAAATACCTTATATGTGGAATCTCCAGGAAAGAACTCTGTTACTTTGTGGAATAATGGAGATTCTTATCCATGTGATTATAGCTCCTAAGGAGTTAGGAGAGATAAGCAGCTCGATTCTCCACAGTACAAATAGTGAATATGCAGTAAAGACAAAGCAAGGAGAAGGAATGTCTAATTAGTCCTTTCCTGGAAGAGTTTCAATCATCTTCTCTGCACATACATAGAAAACATGAAGGAGTCTGAGGTAATAAAAAGATAAAATTTAAATTCTTTGACATAAATTTCCAACACATCGTCAAGTGACAAGGGAAGGCTGTGAAATGGTGTGCATATATAAAATAGCAGTCTGTCTATGCTCCCATCCTTTTTTCTACCATGTATGTATGTAGATATGCCTATGCATATTCCTGTTCATACAGAGAAATGACAGTGAGAGCACACAGCCGTCGCCACATTTATGAACTGGATTTGGGAAATTCCAGTTTGAAATATTCTGTATAATATCTGGTTAAAATGTATATTGGCAGGTGCCGTAGTACACACATTTAATCCCAGCACTTGGGAGGTTGAGGCAGGAGTTTGAGGCAAGTCTAGTCTACACAGTGAGTTCCAGGACTGCCTGAGTTACATAGTGAGGCTTGAAACACCACTCCTCAAAGTATATTACTTCTATATCTAGAAAAAAGCAAATTAATAACTTATCTCAAAGGGAAAATACCTACAATAAAAATGGACCAGAAAACAGAAATTACTGGGGAAAGCTTTTGAGGCAAAGTAGGACTGTGTAGGTGTGTAACTAGCAGAGTTGAACTGAGAAGACAGGAGGCAAGGAGCAGACATTAGGGAGGAAATGGAAATGGAACCTGTAAAGCTACATAAAATGGTTGCTTAGCAACTAAAGCATTCCCAAAGCATCCCCAGTACCACAATCAATCAATCAATCAATCAACCAACCAACCAACCAATCAATCAATACTAAACAAGCCCATCTGGTTCATGCTAACTCCAATTTGTATCAAAATCATGAAGAGGATTTAACAGTTACAGTATAAGATGTGAATCCTTCTAAATTAGAGTTTTATAACCAGTTAAAGGAAATTAGAGATGATACAGGGAGTAATAGGATATAACAGGAACGCTTAGGAGTAGTTTGCATAGAAAATGAGAAAATCCAACTTATCAGAACTACAGTCTTTTTTTTTCCTTTTTTTGATTTTTCGAGACAGGGTTTCTCTGTATAGCCCTGGCTGTCCTGGAACTCACTTTGTAGACCAGGCTGGCCTTGAACTCAGAAATCCGCCTGCCTCTGCCTCCTGTGTGCTGGGATTAAAGGTGTGTGCCACCACGCCCGGCTCAGAGGCCATTAAAGTGGTAAAGAATTCCAGATATCAAAAAGCTCAAGAACTATGACATGGAAGTGACCACCACATTGCAGGCTCTGTACTTTTCTGTAAGGTCATATTCTTCTAGACAATCACAGGGATGGCAAGTGCATCACTCAGATCCAGAATTAGTTACAACTCTGCAAAGGCTTTCTGCCATGCAGCTGGTCACCATCACAAGAGACTCTCATGTACCTGCTAGTTCCTGTAAGAGAATAACTTATTCACCAATAGTCTTTCAGTCTAGACTATCAGTAAACTTTGAAAACTGTATTACATTTGTGTGTGTGTGTAAGGGTGGTAGGGAGAAGGGATGAACGTGGATTCCATTGTGCACAGGCACCACAGTGCATGTGAAGAGATCTGAGGACAACTTGTAGGAGTCAGTTTTTCCTTCCATCAGATGAGTCCTGGAGATCAAAACCCAGGCTGTCAGGCTTGGCAGCAAGTGCCTTTCCCTATGAGCCATTTCACCAGCACAAGACTACTTTCTTTAAAGAATGTTAAGAATATTTCTACACAGAATACTGTAAAAGCAGAGCAGCGGGAACACACACCTCTGCTGTGTAGCAAAAGAAGATGTGAGTGGTGCAGATGATGAAGACTGTCTATGAACTGCTGACAGTGGAGATAAAGGACACAGGCTACTGTGCCTTGGTTGTGTGTCTGAAATCCTCCATAATAAAAATGGGCACATGCTTAACTTTGTACCTAATAAGGAACATCACAGGGCTATTAACAGTACTGACCTAAATGTGTAATCCAGACATTGAGCTGTCAAGAGTTTGTGACTCTTACTTGCTTGACAATAACAAACTTTATAGCAGACGATAATCCTACCAGGTGCTGTGTTTAAACACAGCACTTTCATATTCATTAGCTCAACTGATCTTCATGATCAAACTGAGGGAAAGAGCGGGGAGCATTCTGGCATGTAAAGAAGAAACATACAGTTCAGTGCATTAATTTACTTCTCTGGCACTCACTCAACACTTTCTTTATGCCAGAAGGTCAGTCCTAGGTGATAAGAAATAGAGAGCAAATGTGGTTCCTTTTGTCAGCAGTGGACAGCATTGCAGAGGCATCAGCCACACTTGGTAATTCTATGGTGAGAGCTACGCTACAGAAAAGCAAAGCTGGAGCTTTATGAGATCACTCTGATACAGGACACAGCTCTGGGTTTGGCTAGAGTGCAGTTTGTCTTTTCTCCTTTAACAAAATGCTGGACCCAGCTTCTTACACTGATTAGCTGGGAGTGGGTTTAGACTCAGGGTACAAACATGCACCGAGTAACCTGATGGGAGCCCTGCAGCAACACAAAGGGAACATGGTTTCTGATCTAGGTGGTGAGGGCAGGCTGTGAATAAGCTGCTAGTCTCTGACAGCTTACCAGCACTGAAGGAAAAGAGCTATAACAAAGTCTCACATACATTAATAACTGTTTCTAAAATGCAGTTTTGTTCTGTGCTGGTCAAGCCACACAACAGCAATATGGATGATGTAGGCTATCACTCCTCTGCCAAATCTTTACCATGTGACTTGGGACCTCAGGATCAGATCACTTGTGCCTGCCTATAGAACATAAATGGGTATCTTTTCCTAACATATCCTATGATTTGTGCCTCTTCCCCAAGACAACAGGTTTATTATTCTATGGAACAGTTCTATACATCTACCCTCTCAAAGATTCTGTAAAATAATACCTTAAAAAGTTAATGGCCGAGCCGGGCGTGGTGGCGCACGCCTTTAATCCCAGCACTCGGGAGGCAGAGGCAGGCAGATTTCTGAGTTTGGGGCCAGCCTGGTCTACAAAGTGAGTTCCAGGACAGCCAGGGTTATACAGAGAAACCCTGCCTCGAAAAACCAAAAAAAAAAAAAAAAAAAAAAAAAAAAAAAAAAAAAAAGTCAATGGTCAGGACAGTGCATATTAAATGCAAGATCAGATGTTATAATTTTTTCTGTGCTATGGAGTCCAGAGATGCCAATGAACTACATCTGAAACTCTAAGATGTTATAATTTGTAATCAACCACAAGTTTAAATCATGATTTTGTTCAATGCTTAATCCTTTATTTCAAAGTCTCAAAATTTTGCTGGGGATCCAGATCTGTTGACCTACTTACTATGTATAAGCTCAGTGAGCAGTTAGTAAATGTGGATTCCTCTACTAGAATGAATAACCATGCTTGCTGCCCTCGGCTGCCCTTGGCTCTCTAAGAAAGATGGCAGATAAGATCCAGCAGACATAGGCCTTGGTTTTGTCTTGCCTCTTCTCCCACTGGGGGAATGACTTGAGTTTTAGGTACTTGTTTCAGATCATTTTGCCCTACTACACTGAGATTTAATTTATGAATCTCATCTAGACAGGCCATTTCTTTGTCTTTTCTTCATTGTTTAATAAAAAATAAAGAAAAAGTGTTAATGAGCAGTTTAGAATAGTCACATTATGCATCAGATATTCAACATTCATGTAAGGACAAAAAACAGGCAAAAGCAAGACAGTTGTTTAGATTTTTATGAGCTTGAAGAGCTATAGTTCTTCTTATCCTCATTTCCCCAAGGGGAAACAGGACTTGACTTTCTATGACAGAAGAGTTAACTAGCTGCAATTTAAAAAATGGTACTCTTTGGGCCAAAGTGGTGGCAGGGTAGCAGACATCTGCCCTGTGCTCTGGAGGCTAGGGTAAGATGTTTTGAAGTTATGGCCAGTCTGGACTACACGATGAGATTATATATATATGTATAGAGAGATAGAGAGAGAGAGAGAGAGAGGAAGACAGGAAGGAAGGATGGATGGACACACGTACAGACGAAGGGAGGGCAGGAAGGGCGGGAGGATGGGAGGGAGAATGGAAGGCAGGCAAGGGAAGGGAAGGGAAACCAACAGTAAGAAACAGAGAGAGAAGGGAGAGAGAGAAAAAAAAATGTCAGGATTTCTGTCTTTATAGAGTTAAGGAGTCTCATAAAAGTAGAAGGACTTGTTAGGGGAGGGCTGGACAGCGGAAAGGAGAATCACATTTTTGAGAAAGTTACTGAAAAGCACGAAGGCATTCTGAGCTCTGCTTGGAATCCCAGCACTTGGTTTTCTCTTGCCTCTTCTCCCACTGGGGGAATGACTTTAGTTTTAGGTACTTGTTTCAGCACTTGAGAGGTGGAAGCAGGTTAGTTTCGCTGTTTCAAAAAACAAAACATACACACACCCACACCCACACCCACCAAAAAGACATTCTGATACTTAGACAACTCTGCCCGAAAGCTACATTTGGAGTTGATAACACTGTTCTAAGAGTCTGAACAGGTAACTGAAGTAGTTTCCAGCATCACCAGGTTTTCATGTGGAATCAGACCTAGAGGCATACATGTGCTGCTATAAGCAAGTGGTCATCCACTGAGCTTACACACCAATCTATTTTAATTTAGATCACCAAGGATAATCAAACAATAGAATGCTTCAGCAACTAAAGATATATAACTAACTATAACAAAAAGAAGGCTCCTGATTTTTGTCTTGATCCAGGTTTTTTAAACCGTAAGTGCCCAGACAGAGAAAGTAGAACTAGAGAGAAAAAGCTGGACTAGTCTGGGGAGACGGCTCTAATTTATCTAGTTTAGGGCCACTGGCACCCTGAAATCCTCCCAGCACCCCTAACTTTGTATAACGCATCTTCAAAGAGAAGCACTTCTGTGGGGGCCTCAAACACAGACCGCTTCAAACCAAAGCTGACTGGTTTTCATTCCTTCCCTCCTGTCAGACCCTCTCCACATTCTAATTCTCACTAATTGGTAGAATGCATAGATAAGAAAATCCATTAGGAAAGAGGTTAAACTAGTCAACTATTATCCCTCCCTCCCTCCCCACACAGCCACACCTCACAGTGCTGGGGACTGAACCCAACCCATGATAGACAAGTGTTCTGTCACTAAATGATCAAATGTGCTTCTTTTACCTGATCAAAAGCATTGTGCTATTCCAGGTTTGATTTTGAAAAAAGTAGGAGCGCTCTGAGTAACCATGCTGGGGTGATATAGCTGAACCATAGGACGATGGTTAGTGCTGAGAAACCACCATACTCACTTCTACAGTAGCTGGACAAGTTCACATTCCTACCTGCAGCGATTAAGGGTCCCCTTTGTCCCTTTGCCAGCATTTGTTAATTGTTTTCTTAATGATTACCATTCTGACTGGGGAAGGTGGAATCTCAATGCAGTTTTGATGTACATTTCTCTGGTAGCCAGTGAAGTAGACTATTTTTTTTCCTTTTCATGTTTAGTGGACATTTGTATTTCCTCTTTTGAGAGCTGTTTGTTACTTTCATTAGCCCGTTTGCTGATTGGGCTGATTGGTTTCTTGTTTGTTTGTTTGTTTGTTTTAGCTTTTGAAATATTCTAGCTCTTAATCTTCTATAAGACGGATAGCTAACAAAAGTTTTCTCCCATTCAGTAGGATGTCTCTTGATCAACTGTTTCTTTTGCTGTGCAGAAGTTTTTTACTTTCCATTGCTGGCTTTGTTTCCTGAGCGACTGAACCCCATTCAGAAAGTCCTTGCTCATTCCTGTATCTTCAAGTGTTTTCCCCACTTTTCCCTCTAACAGTCTTAGCATTTGTATATTAACAGCTTTGATCCATTTGCAGTTGACTTTCGTGCAGGGTAAGATACTGAGCTCTAACCAGTTAAATAATAGCATTCATCAAGGAACAGAAATGTGGAAGCAAAGCAAGCCCGGGCTTCAGATCTAGGCTTGAGTTTTGGCCCTGCCTCACATAAGCCTGTGACTTAGGCTCCTGAGCGTCTGTCTCCACCTGTGAGTGGAAATGTGAACAGCTCAAAAGACTGTTAGGTGACCTCAAAGGTTATATAAGAGAAGGAGCTTAGCATGGAGCCAGGTACACACTAATTGGTAATCATGCTGCAGGTCACCTGCCACAACTGGCCTGTTGTTCCCTCAGATGTGCCCCATGACTGACAAAGATAACAGATGCTCTCAGCTCTCTTTGGCTGACTATATACATCATTTCCTTAGCCTCAGATGCCCTTTCTAGCTTTCTCCCTTGAAATCCTATCCAGGCTATGAGGCCCAGCTCACATGTCAATGCTTCCAGGAAGTCCTCCCTGCATTCTTTGCTCCAAACTCCACCATGTACCCTTTATGCCTTTTCAGTACAGTGTTTGCTGCTTTACTTGAGTTCCTGTTACACATTACCTGCACTGAACTGTAAGCACTGCCAAGGTAGGAGCTCTCCTTAGTTTTACTCTCAGTAATTGCACTGAAAAGATATCATAAATGTCAACTGTTTGAGTATATAAATGCTTGATAAAAAAACTTCCAAAAAAGAATAAAATTTTACCAATGTAAAGTACCAATTACTTATGTCAAGCTTTGAAATAATTTTTAGAAAAAAATCTAAAAATATTATTTATTTTATTAATTTTTAACAATACATAAGACAACAAAGAAATTATCTAAAATTTTGCAATGTTTGATACTTAAGACTTAATGCATAAAACAAGCTATTGTTCTAAAACTATCAAAATAACTTAAAGAGGCTGATGACACCAATTATTACCATAAATGACCACCAAATGAATAAGACACTATGCTGATACCAACTTTCCAAATACACACTTCCTAGAAACAGACTAAGGAAATACACAACAAGTTAACACTGCTATTTTTAAGTAAGGGGATTATAGGCATCTTTTTGCCTTCTTTTCTTAAATGAAATTTTTATAATAGACGTCTTATAGCCACAAAAATAATTCAAGAAAGATGTGATTAAAGCTTAATTGGATTTGAAAACATCAAAGGATTTGGGAACAAAGCAGAGGCTTCTAGAGTCTTAACATTACTTGTAGTCCATCTGTACTGACATAGTGAAATGTCTGAACTGAGGAGCTAAGCTGCGGCACAGACAAGGACACTAATCCAAGTGGTCCCAGCTCTCAGGAGAAAGTAGTGTGAACAGATGTCTGTGGGTAACCTGGCAGCTCTGGACTGCGTGAGCTGCTGGAATCTAGCTCTGCGCCTCTTCTACCTGCTGTGTGACTGTGTGACTATCTCTGTGAGTGACAGGTTCCATGCCTACAGACTGGGGAACATGTCCACACTCACTATTGTCTGAGGAAGCAACACAAATACCCTTCTATCAAATGTCTACCACAGCAGACATGGTGGTACCTGGTACATACCAGTCATCTTGGCACTATGTGGAAGCAGAGAATTGTCGTGGAGTTACGGGCAGCCTAGGATGGATATCAAAACCCTATCTCAAAACACCAGCATAGCATAGCATAGCATAGCATAGCATAGCATAGCATAGCATAGCATAGCATAGCATAGCATAGCAAAGCAAAGCAAAGGCCCCTCTACCACACTGGAAATGACCTGGCAGGTCTTTTCTCACATATCTGGAGACTGCTTCCAGTTTGTGACTCAGATCTCTGGACTAATCCTTCACCTTCACCTCATTTTAAGAATGGACATGTCAGCCGGGCGTGGTGGCGCACACCTTTAATCCCAGCACTTGGGAGGCAGAGGCAGGTGAATTTCTGAGTTCGAGGCCAGCCTGGTCTACAGAGTGAGTTCCGGGACAGCTAGGACTACACAAAGAAACCCTGTCTTGAAAAAACAAAACAAACAAACAAACAAACAAACAAGAATGGACATGTCAACTTGAAGGGAACTTAAAAGTCATGTTAGGCTGTTGGAAGTATCCTCAATTACTCCATCCTCTACAGAACATGGCTGTGTGTGGCACTCTCTGGTATAGTCCTCTGTATATGTAGTGCTGTGATTAAAGGAAGCTTTGACAGAGGCGAGGATAGGGTTAGGAAGGAAACAGAGATGAGGGAGAAGGGAGCAGGCCTGAGAACTGTGAAGAGAGGAAGAAGCTAAGAGAGAATAAACAACAGCCAGACTGTCAAGGAGGAAGAAATTCCTCCTTCCTCTCTTCCAAATTCACTCCCCAATCTCTGCTTCCCCATTTCTCTCCCAGCCTTGTCCCCACCTTCTTCATTTTAAAAATTTACTCACAAGCCTCTGGATGAACACATTCCTTGCTTGACACCGCACTAAAGTGTGAAGCAAGAGTGGTCTTCAAAGCCCAGCCTGGCCTCTCAGCTCCCACACTGAGATCTCAGCTGACCTTGGCTATCTATCTAGAGGACACAGTGCAGGAAAGCACCGGCGGCACTCCGGCCTTCTGTGTTCTGTCACTGTGTCCCCACCTTTAGTTACATGCTCCCCACAGCCACGGACCTTCCTTTTCTGGTGGATTTTGAAAAAGTTCTTTTAAAGCTCCAGGTCTGGGTATATTTGAAAGTCAATGCACAGAACAACTGGACCACAAAGTCTGAGCTCTCTTCACAGGAGGCCTTTGGGCAGGAACATGTTGTCTCCAGAGTGCAGTATCACAGTTTCTAGCAGGTCAACTTAACATGTCAAGAAAAAAACCCAGGACAAAATTCTGGATTCTGAATTATTCATTTATTTGTAGACATAAAAATTGAATGGAGCCCAAATATACTTGGGCATGCTATCTAGAGACAACACCAAAACCACAGGATATAGCAGTTAATGAAAAGTCTATCAAAACTCATCTTTTGGAAATTATTACTTGAAAAATAAAAAAGCCAGTAATGATCTGGAAACGCCTTTAGATAAAGTGTGTTATTTTACACCCCATCAAGCACTATGATGATCTGTCTAAAATTGTCAAAAGCTCCACTACACTCCCTAAGAAAAGAAAATGTTTTTGGGGACAGTTTTGCTCAGCAAATAAGTTTAACTTGCTACCATGTAAAATTTTTCTTGGAAATCAAACTGAGAAATGAAAAGTGAATCCCTTGCTAAATAAAACAAACATACTCTGAAAGGTGACCCAGTAACATGTTGCTAGGGATGGACTGTCCTAGGGGATGCCTTGTTCTTCTTCTCAGCACTGACTACCCCTTCTCCACCTCTTCTGTAGCTCTCAGGAATCCTGACAGCTCACAGGGAGTCAGGCTAAGGCAGAATCTCAATAGCTGGTCAGTGGTGCTGACTACCAGAACAGCTGGGATGGAGGTGAGAGACTCAGGATGGAAAGAAGTTCTTAGAGAACTTAAAATAATGCAACAATGGACAGAGGACCATTGCTGTTCAGGGAGGCAAACCTTTCTTTTGGCTAATTTGCTTCCTGAAACTGGCCCCTGAGCCTCTTCAAGTGACAAAGCCCAATGTGTAATAAAACCTGACTTCAGGTTTGGAGGAAAAATGTAAGAATATCAAATTCTCAGACTCACCACAGGATCAACAGATACAGCCTGCTAAAGACATGCTGCCTGTGAGGTAAACCACACTACCTCTCTGGATGGAGCCACTCTGTTTTACTTGCCTTTAATCCTAGCATCAGGGAGGCAGAGGCAGGCAGAACTCTGTGAGTTCAAGACCAGCCTGGTCTACATACATTGTGAATTCCAGGATAGCCAGGAATCATGTACAGAGACCCTGTCTGTAAGTAATTAAGTAAGTAGAATGAAAAAGAAATAAAATTGTAAACTGGAGGCTGAGGGCATAGCTCAGTGGAGAACACTTACAGTGCATGGGTAAAGCCCTGGGCTCAGTTCTTAGTACCAGGAAACAACAGTGGAATAGTTCTTAACTGTGTAACAAATAAAACCCTGTCATTTGCACAATGTGGGTAGATCTTTAGTAGGCTGAATGAAACAAGGACACAGAAAGACAAATATCACCTTATGACTCATTTATGAAAACCAGGAAGTCAATCTTGTATGATGGTACAGTGGTCACTAGAGTTACAGAAGGAAAAGAGAGACTTACAAGGGAAACTAAGAAAGAAGGGTACTAGAGGAAGGCTAGACAGTAGAAGGGACTGGGGTATAAGAAAGGTAAATGGCTATGCCCTTTGCCTGGAAGAAGAACAAGAAAACTCATTAATCTGAACAATAGTATATGTTAAAAAGTATTTTTAAAGTAATTTCAATATTAAAAATAATTATTTTTTATAATGGGGTTGGGGTGGTAGTCAGTAAGGGCCGGGGTAGGAGTGAAGTCTGTGTGTCCCTAGTCATAGCATTTTAGCATTAACTATGTAAACATGGGCCCGCAGAGATGGCTCAATGATGAAGAGCGCTAGCTGTTCTTCCAGAGGACCCACCTTTGATTTCCTGAACCTATATGGCAGCTCACAACCATCTGTATCTCCAGTTTCAAAGACTCCAACTCTTCTGGAGAAGCTCTCTTCTGAACTTTGTGTATATCAGACACTCAAGTAGTACACAAACACATGTAGGCCAAACACCAGTAACACATAGAAAAAAATGGTGCAAATACACTTCACCAATTGAAGCATTTATAATGAAGGTTTTTACCTTCAATAACAAATGGACAAAAGACTCAAACCAGTGTTTCTCATAAGATAGAGGAATGAGCAAGAAATATATGAAAACACCATGACAGAAATGCAAATGCAAATCATAAGAGGATACCACCTTGCTCCACTTAATGCAGGGAAAAAGTAGCCAGTATTTGTGAGCATGTGGGGCAAAGGATACTCTTGCACACTGTTGATAGGAATGAGAACTTGTACAGTCAGTATGGAGCTTTATAGAAGCCAGTATGGAGCTTCCTAAAAATAAAACAGGCCCAAAGGTAGAACTACCATATATGATCCAGCAATCTCATCTCTATGTATAAAAATTAGAGTCAGCTGTTCTCCCAGATCCAATACAACATTATCTGCAATAGCCAGCATATCTTCCAATAGATGTGCGCTCTATCTCTCTCTGTCTCTCTCTCTCTGTCTCTGTCTGTCTGTCTGTCTCTCTCTCTCTCTCTCTCACACACACACACAGAGAGAGAGAGAGAGAAAGAGAGAGAGAGAGAGAGAGAGAGAGAGAGAGAGAGAGAGAGAGAGAGAGAGACCTGTCATTTGTAGCAACATGGATGATCCTGGAGGACATTTAAATCAGTACTGAAAGATAAAGAGAACAGAGCAGGTTCACTTCTGTGTAAGATCTGAAAAAGCTGACTTCAAGGTAGTCAAGAATACAATTTACCAAAAGTGTGTGCATTGTCAAAGAGTGATGGCAGAATGGGATGAAGAAGCATAATCAAAGTTTATAAGTAGATTTTGGATGTTTTCACCATTAGAAAGTAGATGAAGTGCTAAGCATGTCAATTAGATTGACTTAGTCATCCCACATTGTAGAATCTAAAATCCTATCCAAAAACTTACTATATGTTTGCATAGTTGTTTTTTTTTTTTTAAATTAGAAACATTTGGAAATAGTTACTAGAACAAAATTATGACATGGTTGTCACCGGCCTTTTAAAACAGAGATAATTTAATAATTTGCTTGATTGCCTTCTAAGTTAATGCACTGACTTAAAAAAAAATCCTAATTTCTGGCATAGTAAGGGTTCAATAAATGACTACTATACAAATGAACAGAAGCAAAAAAATGAAACTGCACTGACCAAATAAATTTAACAGTTACCCAGCCTGTAAAACCCAGATTTAATGAGTGTATAAGTTCTTTCTTACAAGGATCTTGCCTGAACTCTTACACCTAAGACCTTTTCTACACCACACACACACACACACACACACACACACACACACAGGGTGGGTAGTTGGGGGCAGAGGAAGAGGGTGAGGGAGAGGGATGTGTCTGATCTGCAGTAACAGAGTACTATTGGGTTATACTAAGACTCAGCTAGGCTAATAACCTTTTAGTTTACAATCTGAAAGAGCTGATTTACCTAAACCCTGTTGTACTTACTTTAAGGACATGCCAAAAATTCACCTGCCTCCAAAACACAGCTATCAGGAGAATATGCACAATCCATGGCTCCAAGGCATGGATCCTTTTGAGACAAAATATTCCCAGCAGCCACAAGGCCGGAGTCAGAAAGCTGTAAGGGATCTCTGACTGCAGAATAAGGAACTGTGTATTGTATCCAAGACTTAGCAGCAGCTCAATTGCCAAGCATTAGCTCTCACACAGTCCTCACGCATCTCCTGGAATTCACAGAGATCCCCAATCTTTACTGGGAAGACATCTGAGTAAAGAGATCTCAAGCCTCTGAAAGGGTTTTGGGTGTGGTTGAGATGGGTGACTTTGAAAACTTAGCAACACAGGATACACTATGAGTAAGTTCTTAAAAAAAAAAAAAACCAAAGCTAACTCACCAGATCCTTCTGAAAGGGTTCTTTTATTAATTTCAGTGAAGTCAAGCAGAGAACAAGTTGTAATATGAAACACAATTTATGCAACTATGTTGAAATTCTCTACCAGAGTTGCATCTTCTAATGCACAATTTTATGGTAAAATAATTTCAAAATACTATCAAAAATTAGGCTAGGCTCCTTTTGGTTTTAAGACTGTCACAGGAAAACCATTTTTTATACAAGTCATTGAAATTCTAAGACAAAATGATAGTGTCTTTAAATTAGAAAAAAAAAGATTGGAAGAGCTGAAACTAAACCTCAATTGAAATTATACTGTTGGGCAACTCCAAAAGCTAAACAAAAACATGTTAAAATAGAAATTGCAACATCAAGGGAAAACCATTCTCATATAGCATTCTAGACTCAGCCCTAGCTGATCATGGATGAGGCGAGCTGCTCTGTCCTAGGTTTTCCCACAGTCAGCCAACAGGCTACTCACGATTTAGCAGCCACTTAGGTTGACTCAGGGAAAGGCATGTGAGGGAGGCCTTTAAAGAGCCAACAGAGATCCCCTGGGTGGGTCTGGTCTGCCTTTCAAAACCCATGAACTTCCCATTATATAATCTCAAATAAGAAAAGCATTTCCTAAGTTAAACACCCAGCTGAGTGTACAGCAGGCTGCAGTACCGCCTGCCTCCCTCCCTCCCCTGGTAAGAAAGAAAAGGAAAGAGCTCTGTGAATGGCACAATCATCTTGTCTGGTAAGGACAGAAGATTAATGAATCCTGCTTACTAGTACTACTAGACTTTTAAACAAAACTTCCAGAAGCCCCAGTGTCTAAACTAAGATTTCCATATTTTACTAATCTCCTATAAAATAAACTATTAAAGTAACCACAGAATTCTGAGAAGCTTGCTTTTCCAGAAAGCCCAAGAAAAATACTTTAGTTTCGCCATTCTCAAATTCATTTGACTTAGAAACAAAGTAAACATATTACTCTATTTAATATCATTGCACAAGCAAATTCACAAGAATGAAATGTGTTCAGAGTTCCTAGAAAAAAATGTAGCAATGCAGGCTGCCAACTTGTTCAATGTCAAGCACCAGGCAGCTCAGCACCAGCGGTGACTCAGAGTGAATCACGCTTAAGCTATTTTTGCTTTTAAAGTCCTGCCAGGAGCTGTGTTAATATTCAACCCAGAGTAAATTTAGCTCAACAAGAAAACAAGTGTTCCCATGGTTGCTTCTTCACAGTGTTTATGGTATATGCACAGCCATTTGGCTTAGGAGTCCAGCCAGATCATCCAAGTTGAAATGCTCATCTCATTTACATCCAGGCATTGGAACACGGGAAATACCAAATGCAATTCAGGCTATTCTTCTGTCTGCTGTCTACCTGCCTTCCTGGATCCCAGACAGCAACATGGCAGGCAGGGCATCATAAAAGGCTCTTCTTCAAGTCTGTACCACTGAAGGAGCTCCAGAGACTGCTAGTCATAGGTTTTACTTGGTTTGTGTTACAAATCAAAACTCCATTTCTCTGGTAGTGGAGGTATAACAGACTAAAGTGCCTCAAGGATTTAGCAAAACAGAAAATTTGAAGGACAGACGCTACATGGAATCTGTTCAAAAGATCACAGACAGTGGCAGTCTGGTTATATGGCTGGTACTCAGGTTTTAAAATAAATTAGTTACAGGCAAAGAGTAGGTAAGATCTGATTGTCTTTATGTTAGAAGAAAAATATTCCACACAACATAAAATTTATCATCTTGATGTCCTTATTGTTTTTGCAACAGAAAGAAAAGTTTACTCCCTACACTAGACAGGGCAGCAGGCTGGCAGCAAGACAGGAGAGCCACCAGCAATCCATCTTAGCCTTCATTCATTAGTGCTACAGTTCTAATTCTGAGTGTCCCTCACAGGCCAATAATACAAAAGCTTGCCTCGTGTGTGATGCTGCAGCAAAGTCTAATGTTTATAATGTGGAATCTAGTGGAAGAAAGCTAAGTCATCTGGGGGGGGGGCAGCTAGGAGAGTACCCTTAAAGGGGATCTGAGCCCATTCCCATCTATCTCTTTGCCCCCTGGCTGCCATGAGGTAAATCTGCCTCCCCTTCTATGTGTTTCAGTCATAGTATACTGTGTTACCATTGGCCCAAAGCAATAGATTGTTGCGGGAAATATTATAAAATGAACACGCTAATTCTCAGCGGGGCCAGGCTCTATGCTCCTGCCTGCTGCCACCTCTCTGGGGCTAACCCCCATGTCAGGTGATCTCACTCACTCAGTCTCTTAGCAGCCAAGTCTTTGCCCCACAGGGCCACAGGGTTCCCGCTGGGCCATCTCTAGGATGCCCCCCCTCTGCAAGTTCCTCTCACTTCCATGCAACACCCCACACACCCTATGAAAAGCCATCTCAACACCTAATTATCCGGTAGAAACATCACTCTTAAAGCTTAATTATCCAATCAGATTTATATAACAATAAGATCACAATTTACAAGCTGCCAATACAATAATTTCAGAGCCAACTGATAACGATAAAAACTTTACCCCAATTATTCTAACCTTGTGAAAAATCTTAGTTACTCGTTGCTGTTTAAAAGCACACGGGATCGGGATCTTCTTCCTGACCACCTGCCTCCATGCTGGCTTCTCCTCAGACCTCTCTGTCTGTTTCCCCAACTCCTAGCTCCGCCTCTCTTTTCCTGTCCAATCATAGCCCCCCCCCACTGCCTTAATGTGATTGGACAGGGAAAATCCTGCAACAATAGATAGTGTCAAGTGACCATGGACTGAGGCCTCCAAAACCAAGAACCAAAATAAACTTATCAAAGGTTGACTGTCTCTAATACTTTGTTATAGAATCAGAAAGCTGACACAATTGGTATTAAATACATTCACATTATTATAAAAACATTTCTCTAGGACTTTTCATCTTGCAAAAGTAAAAATCTACCAAGTGTTCTTTAAAAACCCCTATTTTCAGAATATACTATTTTGATTCCAAACACACATAGGACTTTTGTGCTTGGGTAGCAAATGAACTGGGAAGATAGAGGAACAGATGCTGGAGCAATTCCTTAACTAAATCTACTTATCACTGCAATTCCTAGCACCATCTCTAGATTTCACTCAGGAAAAATAATGTTAACTTTCCCAGCAGAGGTATTTAAGGTACGTTGCATACACCTTAGAATATACACAAAACCATTTGACTACTTTTTATAATTAACTTTTATCTAGGAAAGAGAAAAGGTTAGGTTTCATTACCAATGTAAATGCTGAAATTACGTACAGCATATATACAGACAAACCAACAAAATACAATTAATATGCAGTGAACAATGGAAAAAGCATGGAGACCCCTGCTCTAAAGGCCAAAATTCCCAAGACGCAGGACAAGTGTTCCTTATCTTCCTTCCTAGTGCAGTGTTCTGTACATACTGATCAAAACTACTGTAAAGGCAATGAAGTGGAAAAGACCTGGTCAGCACACCCAAGAGGAGAGAGAAACTGCAACCATGTTGAACAAGTGTGTAGAACAGCCAAAGGGTCTGGCACAGCTGTGATGATAGGACTGGACACAGCAACAGTCATACAAGCAGCCTCACTGAAGAGTCATATTCCAAGGAAAATATTCATCTTTAGAAAAGCAGGATGTCAGTTGTTCATGGTAGTTCAATATTTGGAAGAAGCTTTGCAAGGGTAGTAAGCAGGATCTTTTGAAATCTATGACTCAAAGGAACAACCATCAAAAGTACTTAGGTGACAGAAAAGGTAGAAACTCCTAAAACTCACTTGAGTGGATTCTTTAATTCCTATGTAGTTATCTAGGTTAGGCCTTGGCATATAGCACAGGTGCTTAAAAGACCATGTGGATGAAAAAGAATATACCACACTTTAAGCCTGCAAAACATTTTACTTGAAACTCATACTTTCTAAATGTGTAGTTAACTGTAGTAACTGTATGTAACTTTCAAAATCTCAAGGCCCTGAGGACTAGCAGTAATTTATAAATTCTGACTCACTTGATCACTGGACTGACTAAGTCAACGCTACGTGAAAGTTTTGGGTTAGAGGAATATAAAATAGTTAGATATCTACAAAAAAGAATATAATTAAAGCTAAGCAGAGGAGTATGTGAGAGAAAGAGAAACAGATCAAGAGTGAATTTTAAAGAGAGTGGAAACATTCTTTATGATACTATACATAATGCAGTTGTCAAAGCTATCTTACTCAACAATTCTAGCTCTGGACACACACACAGAAGAATTGAAGGATGAACTCAAACAGACAGATATAGCCCAATAGTCACAACTGAATGATTCACATGATAATTGAAAGGTAGAAACTCAAAGATCCACCAGATGAATGCTTGAAAAAAATGTGGTACAAACTGAAAAACCACCTAGTCTTGGTAATGCACGAACCTGTGATATAGGTGGTGGACAAAACATTCATGCCAGTGTGAAGCATGCCCTTGTATACATACACAGACTAGTCAAATACATCCAGGCAGGAAGCAGTTCAGTGGAAGCCAATGAGGAGGAGGTGAAGAATTACTATTTAACCAGTATCAGATTTCTGTTTGAGATGCTGAAAAAGTCCCAGCCTTGGTGGTAACAACTGCACAATGTGAACATACTTAATGCCACCAAACAGCAGACTTAATAATGTTAAAGGGGTGAATTTTAGAGAACATAAAATTCATCACACCCATCAAAACACACAGCAGAATAAGTCCAAGTGGAAATGAATGTTAGTAGCAATAGCTCATATACTGTTATGTGTTCTCAATGATCTCCTTAAAAACAGGGGAGCTAGTGTTTGAGTGTAGGAAATGTGAACTCTGTACTGTCTGCTTGGTTCTACAATTCCAGTGATACTCTTAAAAAAAAAAAGCAAGCCTATTAATTAAATAAAAATCCTAAGAAAAGCAAAGGGGGTTAATCTGTGTCCAAGTCCTATTTGCTGTGTAGTGTCTTGTTCTGACCTCTGCTAATCCGCTATCTCCTAAGGGCACTGACCCTCCACAGTGGAGCCTTCTTGTTTCCTTTCTTACGATGTGACCGACCGCATCTCTAACACCCACCTGTCTCTCAGTCCTGGAGTCTGGGGTCCCAGACCTCCCTGCTTCCCTGAGCCCTTGATGTTCTTAGTGCTCCCTAGCTTGCGTACCTTGCTCTGATCTGTAACTTCTCTCGACTTCTGCCTTGTGTTTATTTTGGCTTGATGGGAATGGCCTACTATTGGCCTTTGGTACTCTAAACCCAGACACGGTTCCCTAATTCTGGCTTCTAACCTCTTATTTATCTTGCTATAAGGCACAATTCATGCTGGCAATAATTAAATAGGAAGAACAGTTAGATGATACTGGCTCAAAATTATAATATTCTAGAAATTTCCTTATTCTACAAATAATATTTTTTGTTCAATGTAAACTGCTTCTTTGTAAAGTTCTCAAAGCAGCCCTTTATTCTACCTTCAAATTTTCTGCTTTAAGCTGACATTCAGAGTAGTCTAGATATAAAGAATGGTAAACATGGATGTCTACAGGGAAAGACAAAAAGAAATTGATACAAAAGAAAATGTTTCAAGTGGAATCTAATGGAGAGATGGCACTTATCTGTATGTATTCAGAAATAATCAACCCTATCACTGTGTAAGTCAAACATAAACTACTCAGGCTCCATGTTACATGTGTACTGCAAAGTCTGGAGATGGAAGAAGACTGGGGGCCTTGTGTGAGCTCTTCTATTAAAACAATACACTTGAGTGGCATCACCCTATAGAAATGGGTATTTACTAAAACACCCAAAGAAAAGCTTAGGCATAGCAAGGTATGGGCAGTGAAGCAACCCTGAGAATGGTTAACCCTTATATACCACATGAGGGTCTGACTGTACTAAGGGACGGGAATAACCTAAAGATCAAGAGGATGTCTTCCTCAGTGGCATGACTCCTTCTGCGTTTGGTTCCTTCAAAGGGAAAGCACAAAGTTAGAAAATAAAAATTTAGGGAAGAAAAAGGGTAAAAATGTTCAAGATTTATTTATTTTTCATATTATACTTTTTCAAAGACAAACAGCTAAACTCCCTTTCCCCATTTTTTTTTTGTTTGTTTTTGTTTTTGTTTTTGTTTTTCGAGACAGGGTTTCTCTGTGTAGCCCTGACTGTCCTGGAACTCACTCTGTAGACCAGGCTGGCCTCAAACTCAGAAATCCGCCTGCCTCTGCCTCCCGAGTGCTGGGATCAAAGGCGTGCACCACCATGCCTGGCTCCCTTTCCCCATTCTTAAGTGGGAATTTAAGTTCTGACCAACTACCATTAACTGTGAGTATAATTTTTGGATCAGAAGATATGACGACATATGGGCCCTAAGATTTGTCGAAACAGGTCTACTGGGGGAAGTAAAGGCATATGACAAGGCTCTTCCTACCTGTACCTACCTCAGCCAGCTCTGCAGGGTGGATCCAGACACTTCTATTACGTACCACTAGGAAACATCTAACCAATACCCTTAACTGTCTTTGGTTAGCATGTATAACAATGTAAAAAAGTCCATACCAAAGAGGCTGAGAAGTGTGTTTATGTAGTACTGTGATAGGATTAATTACAATCTAGCAACAAAGGCAGGAACTAGTATAAAAAAAACTTTGGATAATCAATCCAAGAATATCTATAGAATAGTCAATGGGTAAGTATCTGAGGGAGACTACAAGATGAATGATATACTGACTCTCCCTTCACACTACAAGTTGGGATATAAGTATATGTCAATGGTGAGAAATACTAGGAACTAGATCTGAGGAATGAGAGGGGATGCCAGTGTCATTGATGGAGGTGAGGGAGACAGCAGAAATATGCTGAAGGTAACAAATACCACCTGAATCAGAGCGGTTTACAAAGATGTAAGTGTCAAAACCCAAAAGGATAGCTATGTGTGACAGACCATACCCATTATCCTATCAGGAGGCTGAGGCAGGAGAGTTGCAAGTTCAAAGCTAGACTGGCTATACAATAAGATATAGTCTTAACATCAAGCAAAAGAATATTGTGTGGAAATTCCTCACACAGTAACATGGAGGCTAGTCAGTATTAGCTAAGTAGCACCACTTCAGAAGAGTGAGAAAAATGACATTTATTCAAACAGTATTTTAAAAGCTGTCTTAATCATAAAGGCTCCCTTGAACTTATAGGCATAAAATTATGATCTTATCTTTTATTACTGATTTTATAGTCGTTTTTAGCACATTGGCCTTTGCTGTACGGCTAAGCATCTTACTATGTACTATGCAAATTGCATTAAATAAAATGTATCTTTATGGAGTCGTCTCCAAAAAGTTTAAAGTACTCAGTAAGGACCAGTTAGAAAAGAAAGCTTATAGAGCAGACTTATCTTTCAAATTTAGAAAAGGAAATTCCCCAATTCTTTCTACCAGCTTAGGCGTTACCTAGATCTGGATATACTTGTCAAAAGTACCACCTGCCATTACTCAATGGGGGTTTCCATGTCAGAAGGGAAACATCTGTTTCTGTTTTTCCCCAAACAAAACCTAGGTGAGTGCTACTCACTGATACTGAGATGGGCTCTTCATCTGTAAAATGAACACTCTTTTCTAATGCTCCAAAGGGCGCGTGCACACACACACACACACACACACACACACACACACACACACACACACAGAGGAGAGAGAATGAAGTGTGAGCACCATGGAAAGAACAGCTTGCTAAGCGTGCTCCTAGCACTGTGTGGCTGCAGGCTTGTTGCAGCTGTGTTATCTTGGGTTCTTTAATAGGTGCCACTGAAGACTATCTGTAATTAAATAATTACCTTCCTGAGAAAACATGACTCCATTCTAAATTGAGCAGGATTCTTACCTCTCTACTTATTCAAACTTTAGTTCTTCTAAGTCTTACTCAAACCTCATTCTGTCTATGAAGCCATCACTCTTGTTTCAAAGCTGGCTCCTTTCTCAGATGGTGATTACATGAGACACATATGCTAGCCCACTAGCATTTGTCTCCTCCTGTTCTGTCTTAGCAACACCACACTCTCATTTCTTTCCCAGACTTTATTATTTGTGTTCATTAAGTATCTTTGTTATTCTATTTAAAGGGCTATAGCATATTCAATATGCCCTATCATCTATTAAAGCATATCTTGAAGGATAAAAATCTCTTGCAAATAAGGAATATACTAACGCTTCTTTTTATTTTACTAAATACCTGGTTTGTGCTCAGGTATGAGAGAGATACTTGAAAAGAGCTAACAAATGCTGTAAAAGGGAAGCAACGGAATCCAAATTCTACTTGAGTCATGCTCTCGGTTCAAGTTTGCTGTGATATCTTTATGAAGATCCACACCCCAGACTAAGCAGATGAGTTTGAAGAGTTCTTTCAGGAGAGGATGAAGAACAAACACTCGGCCATGTTGTCTTAGCAGTTAAAAACAAATATTAGAGGGTTGGTTGTTTTTTTTTTTTTTTTTTGGTTTTTTGAGACAGGGTTTCTCTGTATAGCCCTGGCTGTCCTGGAACTCACTCTGTAGACCATATTTTTTAAATGAACTAATAAACATGAGCTGCTGTGGGAGACTAAAGAGCCCCAATTTGTTATGCAACCAAAGCCAGCCTCGAACTTGCGCTCTTCCTGCCCACTGCCTCCCAACTGCTGGGATTCCAGGCCTGTGTCACTACCAACAGCCATCCTGCTACTCACAGGGCTTTCTTCTCTAAGTTTATCATTTTACATTTTCATTTAGGGTATCTTCTTTTAAGAAATATTTTTGGGAATTATAATCACATCATTTAATCTTCCCTTTCCTTCTTCCAAATTCTCCCATGCAATTTGTAATGATATTTTTCCAAATGGCTAAGCTGGGGCCTGAGAGCCACCTCTAAGTCTTTAATTTTGGAGGTCTAAGATTATATTCAGGCAGTATCCCATCTGCATGACACTTCCTGTACTATTCTCTCTTCCCCAGTTGGTCTCCAGTAGCTCAGAACCTCACCAATACTCCAGCAGGATGCTGTAAGCAAGAACTCTTTCCATTCCAGTCTATCCTATATGCCACAACAGTGTCACCTAGAAGACTTTAAGTGGCTTTTAACCTCTTCAAAGAGGCATTTGGGGTTTTGGAGTTGTTGATTTTTGTGGTGTGTGTGTGTGTGTGTGTGTGTGTGTGTGTGTGTGTGTGTGTGTGTGAATGCTGGTGGAGGTCAGAAGAGAGTGTTAAATTCTACAGAGCTGAAGTTATAGACAGTTGTGAGCTGTTCCACATGGGTGCTGGGAACTAAATTCAAGTCCACTAACATTCTTAACTGATAAGCCATCTTTCCAGTCCTTTTACCTATCTCTTGCAAGGAGAGGTTTCTCTCTCTCTCTCTCTCTCTCTCTCTCTCTCTCTTTCTTTCTCTCTCTCTCTCTCTCTCTCTCTCTCTCTATATATATATATATATATATATATATATATATATATATATATATATATAAAACATGTAAAACAAAACCACTGTGTTTAAAGCAGAAGGAAAATATAAATGAATAAGCTACTACAGTTTCTTGACTGTAATTCTACAAAATGTAAGAACCATAGCCAGCTTGATGTTCTGGAGGGGAGAGAGATCAATGCCATAACACAACAGAAACAGTGGACACTGTCAATCAAGGCTGATGCTGAAGGAAGAAACAAAAGTTCTTGAACCTTAAGTTATACGTTTTCTATTTTATGCAATTGAAATTACATCAAAGTTTAGTGATACCTAAGAAAAGGAGGAAGAACCTTCTATCAAGAGGGACTTAGTCAAATTGGATGAGGAAGTGTGCCAGAAAGTCTGGCATCTCCAGCCATTTGGCAGCCACACACTGTGCTAAAAGGTGACTGCTGCTCAGTTCTGCCAAGGTGACCTTGATGAAAAGGGACACAACGCTTGGTCTTAACTTCTCATGCTCAGGACTAGAATGAGTCAAAACATTTACCATGGAAGGGAGTGGGGGAGAGCATCCTTGAACTTAGAGACACATAATCCCCTCCAGGTCTTCTTCCCTCAAATAAATACTGGGTCCTAGTTCTCTGCCAATCCCTAGGGGTGCAGAGTATCAAGGGAGACAAGTCTGCTCTCACTTACCTGATAGTTCAACCAAATTCGAACTGCTAAGTAAAGACGAAGAGAGGAATCTCACAGAAGAGGAGATTGAATGTATCTGAACCTGAAAATATCACTGTTTTACTTACTTAAAACAATCTAGTAATATTTCATTTTGGACAGCTCTATTAAAGATCTTTCATCTCTCTAATCCATTAGATTTTAAATATCTTCTCTGGATTTTTGTTTTATTTTGATCAAGATCAATTCTCCTGTAGCTTGGGTTGGCCTCAAACTTGTTGTGTAGTTGAGGCTAGCCTCAAAATCCTGATTCTCCTGCTATAGCTTCCTGAATGCTAGGATTAGAAGAGCATGCTACTATACTATCTAGCTTTTCTTCAATAGATTTTTACATGTGGGGTTCTAAGACTCCAAATTTTTATCTGAGCAATCTCCTTTGCCTCTCACAGGAGAGGTATCATCCTTGTTTCTATTTCTGACCCAAGCTACACAGAGCTTATTCACTGAAAAAAAAAATTAACAAGAAATCTATGCATGTAAGGTGTGAGAGTTAAGGGAAATATGGGCTCCTCTGTACCTAAATTAATCTTCTATAAACCTAAGTGAGCTGTCAAACTTTACCAAAGGAGGAAGCATTCAGGCTGTATGTGTCACAAGGTATGCTAGGCTGACTGTGGAAGCCATGGAAGCTGCTTTTCAACAAAGCCACTTTTCCAGAAAGACATTTCTGCCTCCTTCCCTCTCTACTCTAGGTCTCACTATGCAGGGTCCCTGGGGATGGGGGGGGGGGGCGATATATAGCCTGGAAAGGAAATTAACAGATGTGGGCTGGAGACATCACTCAGTATATAACACTTGTCTAGCAAAAACTGGGTCCTTGGACTAACCCCTAGGACCCCCCCCCCAAAAAAAAACAAAGCCTGATATGAGAATGTACACACACATACACACACACACACACACACACACATGAATACATAACCACACACATGCACACACAGTGTGCATCTAAGCCATCTTTTCTTTAAAATGAAGTTCATTAAATAATCAATCTCTGACAGTAAAGTCCATGTTCTCCAGTCCAATCTAATGTGTATCTTCCAAAGAATCCCTGATAATACTGAAGACTCATAGAGCACACAATAGAGATACAGCTCCACAACATTAATTTATAATTGTTTTCATGCTGAGCACAGACTGGCTCACTATATGCATAAGATTACTCCTTTTGTTCTCTTCTCTTACAAGGCAGGATCTTACTGTGTAGCCTAGGCTGACCTGAAACTTACTACATTATCTGGTCCAGCTGGCCTTGAGCTCACAGTGTTCCTCCTGCCTCACCTTCCACGTGGTGGGATATGGCTGTGGTTCACCATGCTCATTTAATAAGACTGTTAAGCACTCAGTCTCTGCTTCCCTATCAAGAAAGGGCAGCCAACACCAATATTAACTGAAAATATAATCTCTCCCCTTATCAACATTTTTGTTCACATGCTGCCATTACAGAGTATTTCTCACTACTTTAAAGTCTAGCAACATTTTACCCTTCATTAAAATCTCTCAGCAATGTAGGAAAATGACTAACCCGTTCTCAATTTGTTTCCTTGAACTTAAGAATTCTTGTCACTGATAAAACTTCTTAAAATGTTTATCCTTCTACATTTTAGATATGAATAAAAATCAAAGTAAATGAGCCAGAAAACTAATACTCAGGGAATCTGTTACAGTTTATGAAGCCCTTTCATACATAGTATCATATTTAATCCTTCTACATCTCTATGGGCTAGTTAGTATCATTCTTATTAGTGTTATTATCATATACACATATTTTCCAAGAATAAAATTCTAGCATTTAATTAAAAAAAATACAAACTACTACTTGGTTAGATACAATCTTAATTTTCGTTTTTTCATTCCAAATCTTCTGGTAGTTACTGGCCTTAGCCATGTAACTAACATCTGTTTTGTTTTTTGAGACAGGCTGACATTACTTAGCTCAAGCTGATTTCAACCCGATATCAATTCTCTGTCCTCAGCTCTGCAGAGTGCTGGCATTAAAGGAAGGTGCTAGTATACCAAGATAAGGCCTGCTTCACATGTAATCATAGTAAAAATGTTTTCTTTTCTCTTTCTCTCTCTCTTCTTTCTTTCTTCCTTTCTTTCTTCCTTTCTTTCTTTCTTTCTTTCTTTCTTTCTTTCTTTCTTTCTTTCTTTCTTTCTTTCTTTCTTTCTTTCTTTCTTTCTTTTTTGAGACAGGGTTTCTCTGAATAGCCCTGGCTGTCCTGGAACTCACTTTGTAGACCAGGCTGGCCTCGAACTCAGAAATCTGCCTGCCTCTGCCTCCCAAGTGCTGGGATTAAAGGCATGGGCCACCACCGCCCGGCATAGTAAACATTTTCAACTAACTTATTTCCTCTCTTCTTCCCTCCATCCTCCCTCTTTCCCTCCCTTCTTTTGAGACAGGTCTCTCACTATAGTGCATGATAGCCTGGAATTCATTATGTAGCTCAAGCTGGTTCAAACCTGGTAATCCTCCTGTCTCTGTCTCGCAAGTGCTGGCATCCTGGAATGACTAACAGGCCTGGAGCTAATACTGAACTTTGTATCCTACTTCTAAAAACTGTTAATACCACACGCATTTAATTCTTAAGGTTATTTTTAAACACAAATATTCTGCATTATATTTTATTTAGCTAACCTACTGTTAGTCATTCATATTATTATTTATATATTAATTATAAATGATATTGTAAAGGGTATCATTGAGTCAATTTTGTTTCTCTTTTTCTGAGCATCTGCCAAGGGAAGAGTCTCAGATAGAGAATTTCTAAGAAAATAGTCAAATGGTAATGTGCGTGTTGACAACCAAGCATGTCACACTCCATTATTTCAAAGAAAAAGACCTTCAAGAAGTGCAGAGCTGAGATCCAGAGATAGACACTGAGTGGCCAGAGGGGACACAGAGCTGTTTTACTCCCAATAGCATGTTTTCATTATTGTATCACACAAGTAAAAGCTTCTAAAACCTTTAGCTGAAATTAATGTTGCAAGTCACTATTGTTCTGAATGTGCAAAATTATACCAGTTGACTTGATTTCAACCGCTGTCACTAGCAATACACTCCGTTGAGAGCTTTGTACAGCACATGGGTCAGCTGCAGTCATGTCTCCAACCCCTCCACCCTGACCTGCATGGCTGCTAGAATATGCACATGACTATACTCTATTACAGGTGCTTTTCAAAGCCAAATAGAATTATTAATTGATAGATTTTGTTTGACTTTTAAAGTTTCAGATTGACTACCTGAATGTTCTTATCATCCATTTGCCGTATGCAAACACAGTAACATTCCATACACTAAGCTGCCAGGTTCTATTTAAAAATCTTTCTGAAACCCAAATATATGCATGTCTTAAAAAAAATCCTGACATACTAGAAATGCTTAATAATTTGCTTGACATTTGAAATTACATACAGATTGCAAAGCTTAAATCTTTCTAATTTCTGGAATTACAATTTGACAATATAATTATTTTCTTCAGTATAACATCTGTCAGCTCTGGAACACTGGGGCTTTGGTCTTCCTAGGTCCAGCTGCCTCCTAGAATGAACAACAGCACCCTCATCTAAGCCAACTAGAGAAACACCCACAGTTCAGTTGTTCTAACTTGCAGCTGACTCACTAGTGCCTTGACAAGGGAGCCTTCCTTTACTAACTTTAACCATAGCCATCTCACCTTCTAAAACTTCTCTCTTCCTGTGAGTGTATCTGCCAGCTCTGTGGCCTCCTGACGGGGACCCTGGGTAAATGTGTCACCTCCGTGGTTCTCATTATATGGTGTCAGGTCTGCTAAAAACAGAACCTGCAACAGTTTTTCATTTCTTTTCCCATGTGGATGCTTTCAACATCAGGATGATGAGACACCTGCCAGGTTACTGTTTGTTATGCTTGAAATGAATTTCCCAGAGCTTGCTGTAAACTTGTGATGGAATGAATATCCCATTCCTCTGCCCAAACACAGCAACTATTCACAAAGGAAATACCAGTCCTAGGGTACTGTGTATCACATGTACTGTCAAGATCAGAAGTATGAGGAAAAAAGAATAATGCACAATGTTTGCTGCATTCTGCCTCCCTGCTTTCTAAATGCCAGTGCTAGGAACAGTTTCCCATCAGCTAGACAAATTCCTCAGTCATCAGAATACATCAGCTCAGTTCCACAATCTGGTGACCCATATGAATGACTACTTGGCAGTTTTATAGTCCATCTCTCAAGAAATGAAATGCAGAAGTTAAGAGATAGGAAAACAGATACATTCAAGGATCAGTATAATTAGATAAAGAAGAGCAACAAACAAACATCATCATAAGCCAAAATATCCTTACAGGCTTGGTGTCATCCTGCACCTAAACTTTACCACTGTCACAACCAACTTGTATCGCCTCTCTCTAATCCTCCTGAAGAGAGGTAAGAAATAAATAGCAATGTACATATAGTGCTCATGCATAGGCATGTATTCAAATAATGGCAGTTGGCATCTATTAATCTACAAGTGCTAAGAACTTCTTATAGTGGGTATAATATAGAAATTGGTCATGACTTTTGTCATAGTAAAAGGAAGAGGACACAAAGTCAAAGATGAGTGTAGAATACATAGGCCATCAAAAAGGAGCCATATAAAAGTTAATCTGGCTACTACACCCAGCAAAACTCTCAATCTACATAGATGAAGAAACCAAAATATTCCAGAACAAAACCAAATTCAAACATCATCTATCTACCAACCCAGCCCTACAGAGGATCCTAGAAGGAAAACTCCAACACAAGGAAGATACCTGTACCAAAGAAAGGACAAGATATTAAGTATAGCACAACAAAGTCAAAAGCAGAGAGCCACAAGCACATAAAGCCACCTACAAAAACAAACATCAGAAACCAACAGTCATCTCTCCTTAATATCTCTCAATATTAATGGACTCAACTCACGTATAAAAAGACATAAGCTAACAGACTGGATATGCAAACAAGATCCAGCATTTTGCTGCATACAAGAAACACACCTCAAAAACATAGACAGTCACTATCTCTGAGTAAGAGGATGGAAAAAGGTCTTCCAAGCAAATGGTCCCAGGAAACAAGCAGGAGTTACCATCCTAATATCCAATAAAATAGACTTTCAACCAAAAATTATCAAGTGTGATGAAGGACACTTCATGTTTATCAAGGGGAAAATCCACCAAGATAAAGTCTCAATTCTGAACATCTATACCCCAAATGCAAGAGCACCCAAATTCATAAAAAGAAACTTTACTAAAACTCAAAACTCACATTGAACCCTACATAATAATAATGTGAAATTTCAACCACCAATGGACAAGTCATTGAAACATAAACTAAACAGAGACACAGTGAAACTAAGAGATTATGAACCAAATGGATTTAACAGGTATCTACAGAACATAGAAGAAGAAGAAGAAGAAGAAGAAGAAGAAGAAGAAGGAGGAGGAGGAGGAGGAGGAGGAGGAGGAGGAGGAGGAGGAAGAAGAAGAAGAAGAAGAAGAAGAAGAAGAAGAAGAAGAAGACGACGACACGACACCTTCTTCTTAGCACCTCATGTTACCTTCTCCAAACTGACCATATAATTGATCACAAAACAACCCTCAACAGATACAAGAAGATTGAAATAATTCCATGCATCCTATCAGATCACCATGGCCTAAGGTTGGTCTTCAATAACAGCAAAAACTACAGATAAGCCCACATACACATTGAAACTGAATAATTCTCTACTCGATGACATCTTGGTCAGGAAAGACATAAAGAAATTAAAGACTTCCTGGAATTTAACAAAAATGTTGACACATCATACCCAAACTTATGGGACACAATGAAAGCAGTGCTAAGAGGAAAGTTTATAGCACTAAGTGCCCTGGTAAAGAAACTGGAGAGAGATTACACTAACAACTTAACACGACACCTGAGAGCCCTAGAACAAAAAGAAGCAAACTCACGGAAGCTGAGTAGAAGGCAGCAAATAGTCAAAGGGGCAGAAATCGACCAAACAGAAACAAATAAAACAATACAAAGAATCATCAAAACCAAAAGCTGCTTCTTTGAGAGAATCAACAAGATAAATAAACCCCTAGCCAAACTAACTAAAGGGCCAAGAAGCAGTATCCAAATTAATAAAATCAGAAATGAAAAAAGAGACATAACAGCAGAAATGGAGGAAATTAAAAAAACCATCAGATCCTACTATAAAAGTCTATATGCAACAAATAACTTTGGAAAAGAGAACTTCAGAACAATCTAGCTTATGAATATCGATGCAAAAATACTCAATAAAATTCTTGCAAACCGAATCCAATAACATATTAAAACCATCATTCACCACCATCAAGTAGGCTTCATCCCAGGGATGCAAGGTTGGTTTAATATATGAAAATACATTAATGTAATTCACTATGTAAACAAACTCAAAGAACAAGTCACATGATCGTCTGAGATGCAGAAAAGGCATTTGACAAAATACAAGACCCCTTCACATTAAAAGTATTGGATAGATCAGAAATTCAAGGCCAATACCTAAACATAAGAGCAATCTACTGCAAACCAACAGTCAATATCAAATTAAATGGAGACATACTTGAAACAATCCCACTGAAATCGGGGACAAGACAAGGATGCCCACTCTCCCCATATTTATTCAATATAGTACTCTAAGTGTTAGTTAGAACAATAAGACAACAAAAAGGGATACAAATTGGCAAAGAACAAATAAAGGCAGATGATATGATAGTATACATAAGCAACTCCAAAAATTCTACCAGAGAACTTCTCCAGATGATAAACAACTTCAGCAAAGTGGCTGGATATAAAATTAACTCAAATAAATCAGTAGCTTTCCTTTATACAAAGGATAATTGGGTGAAGGAAAAGGACTGAAGCCCTAAGGGTCAGCAGAAATCATGGAAACAGTCAACCTCAGGAAATAGGAGGTTGGGGGGACGCTCCAGAATCCACCAGACCTGGGAGGTAAGAGACTCTCATGAATCAAAGGGAGGCACCTTAGATGAAATGTCTGACAGTAGAGAGAGGGAACTTATAGAGCCCACCTCCAGCAGAAAGACAGGGCATCAAGTGAGGGATGGAGTTGCCATCACACAGTCACATCTCTGACCCATAATTTGTTCCTGTCTGAAAGAACTGCAGGGTAATGGAGAGGAGCCTGAGGAAAACAGGCCCAAAGTGGGATCCAACACAAAGGGAGGTCCCAAGGCCTGACACTATTAGTCAGGCTATGGACTGCTCACAAAAAGAGACCTATCATGACTGCCCTCCAAAGACCCAACAAGCAGCTGAAAGAGTTAGATGCAGATATTTGCACCCAACCAATGGACAGAAGCAGCTGACCCTTGTTGTTGAATTAGGGAAGGCTGAAAGAAGCTGAGAAGGGCGATCCTGTAGGAGGACCAGCAGTCTCAATTAATCTGGACCCCTGAGAACTCTCAAGCACTGGATCACCAACAAGGCAGCATACACCAGCTGACATGAGCCCCCAACACATATTCAGCAGAGAACTTCCTCGTCTATGTTCATTCAGAGGTAATGGACCTACCCCTCAAGAGACTGGAGGCTCCAGGGAGTTTAGAGGTCAGGTGGGGTGGGGGNCTATACTGGGCTCCTTCAATAATAAATGTAAGCAAGTTCGAGAGTTTGCAAGGATCCAGTATCTCATTTAATCTGGGTACAATGCTAAGAAATAAACTGGGGTAGACATAATTTTCTCTAGTATTCAAGCATTATGGATTAAGTATGAAATTTCCCCCAAAGGCTCATGTGTTGAAAACTTTAACCTCATCTTTTTGTGAGGTTCTGGAAACCTCAGGAGGTGGGACCTAGCTTGAAGAAGTAGGTCACCAGGGTCAGATCTGGAGGTGTATTTTGTCTGTGGCCTTTCCTGCCATGTACCTCCCTATCAGGCAATAAGTACACCTTCTCCATAGGCTGCTGCTGGCATGGTTTCTATGTGCACGAGTGTGAACTCCAACCTCAGAAACTGTGAACCTAATAAATCTTTCCTACCTGAGGCTGTTTCTGCTGGGTGCTTTTACCACAACGAGTGGGTGTCCAAGGGATAAAAATAATGTCTTCAAAGAATCTGATGTTGTTACTACAGATTAGACACAAATAAAGCATGCTATCATTGGAGAAATGCTACCCTTAACAAGCATAGCTCATCCAGTAGGTTTGTATTCTAGGGATGGTAAATGCTAGCCCTGCACTGCCTCCTCTTTCCCACTAGATCACTTAGACCTTATTTCCTGCTAAGCCTAGACCCAACCTCAGGAAGTCCCTGAATACTCTGGTCCACAGAGCCTCTATTGATGACAGAACACATGAGCAAGCCAGACAAAATGCTCTGACTCTCCTCACATTACATAACACACAATAAACATAATAAAATTGTTTTTTCCAAGTGCTAAGTTTCTTATTTGTATTCATGTAAGACTATCAACTACATAAGTGAAATAGAACAGCTATTTAAAAGTGTTCTGAGTATATATAAACTAAATGCATGGTATTTATGGGCAAATCTACAGTTAAAAAAAAACCTACCAACCAAACACACAAACAAAACCCCCAAGAATCTGTGTAGTTTAGATGAGGAATCAGTAACCTTTCCTGTAAAGAAGCAGATAGTAAATATTATAAGTTCTGTGGGCCAGTGGTTTGTGATGTAACATGGGTTCTGCAATGACACTGGGAAAGCTGCCACAGACCATACTTAATCTAGTGAGCACGTCTGGGCTCTAACCAACTTAGATACAAAGCAGATTTTCATGTTATCTTTACAGCACTAAGTATTATCCTTGTTTTGATCCCACCAATGATTGAACCCTCCCCCTAATATTATAAAAACTATTCCCAATCTGTAAGCTGAATTTGTACCATAGACAGCCCAGATCTGGTGTTTTCATAATGGAAATTTCTGGTGGTCTGAAAATGTACTATTATACTAGCATATGAGACTTCCCTTCAACCAAAACAAGGCATTGCTATAGAGCAATGCAAAAGCAAGAAAGGATTCATCTGCTTTATGGGCCAGAAGTTGAGAATTGCAAAAATAAGAAACAATGCCACCTAATCTCAGTACATTTTCCTTATGTTTGGGGAACAGTTACATTTCATGTCAAATGTTGTCTATACTTTACACATAATGAGCATAGTTTTTAAAATAGATTATTATTATTTTAATCCGCAGTTCTGGTTTCCAATAGGATAAATACTACAAGGCACACACACCATGTGACCTAGGACCCTGAGAAGTCCATTTTCATTCTGTTAAAGGGATGGACATAGGATGACAAGGCATGAGAAGCAGCTGCTTATCAGGATGAACTTGAGTGCAGTAGAGAGTGCCTAGTACTGTCCACCAGACTCAGCCACCCTCACCCCGATCTGACCTTACCCCATTCAAGAACTACTTGACATTTCTTTGAATTATGATTTGATAACTTAAATCCCCTGCAATTATAGCTCACATGAGGAATATGGAGAAAACATTATGGTTGTTTACATAAAAGAACAACCCTTTACATACATACTTCAGTCATTTTTTATCTTTAAGACAGAGTCTTGTCATATAGTCCTGGATAGCCTGGAACTTACTATGTAGTCCAAGCTGGCCTCATGGGGCAGCAATGCTCTTGCTGCTACCTCCTGAATGCTGAGATTATAGGTGCATGTCATCATGCCTGCAGGGTTCTCACTATAGCTTTTACTTCATCAAAACAGGCAACTACAGATGAGGGACTTTGTCTGTATGTGTTTGTGTGTGTGTGTGTGTGTGTATGTGTGTGTCTCCCTCTCACTTATATTTTCCAAATTAAAAAAAAAAAAACCATCATTACTACAAATTACAACAACTCCTTAACTCCAGAACATATTTCAAAGCGGATCCATTAGCCGCTTTAATAAGTCACAGTGTACCTTGGATCTGGACACATAACCACTGTGCAATCCTGGTCCATCAGGATCGTCACAGCAGAGTGAAATCTAAAGAACAAAACCTATCAGAAATGCTACAAATGTAACTGGCAGTGCTCAAAACACTAAGCTAAGAATTCCACTTTGCAAGCACCACAAAAGCATCTTATATAGCACTTTAAAAGAGTATTGATATTTTGTTTGCTCTGCTATTTAAGATCAGGACCTTTTAAAATAACATTTCAGGGGAAATTAAAGGGAAACTTCTGTTATTCCCAGTGTTGCAACGCATGGGGAACTCTTACATAAGGAAGTGTTCTTTTCAATATAAAATTGCTTGTCATTAGATTTAACTATCCAAATGATGTATATGGCTGGACTTGGGGAAGCACATCTCTTTTTTTCTCTCTCTCTCTCTCCTCTCTCCTCTCTCTCTCTCTCTCTCTCTCTCTCTCTCCCCATATTAAAAAATAATAATCACAATTATTAATTTGGTTGCATTATATGCTCCTGATAAGAAATTTCCCCAAGACCATTTATTCTAAAATTCCTTATAATTTCTTTTATGGAACAATTACTTTGCGAATAAGTAACAAAGGAGGAAGAAACACACTTTTTATATATTTATTCCACAGTTTGATTATAAAATATCTTTAAAATAAGAAATGAGGCATTAGGTCTGTCATAATCTGTAAGAGCTGGATCCAAGAACAATAAAGTTACAAACCCATCTGCTACAGCACACATAAAACCTGAAAGCCCCACTTTCTCTCTTCTGGGGATTCTGCTCTACTGGGGGAACCGCACAAAATTACTTGAGAAAGATTTTGATGGTGACAATGTTGAATGAAGAACCAAATCAAGGGAAACTGCTTACTGTTTAGATCTACAGAACAGCAACAGTCTCATCATGATTGCAAAACAGTCTAAATTGTGAAACTTAAGTTATTTGTAAAATAGACAAAAGTGAAGCAGCTTCCTCACTCATTTCTGAGACCTCAGCACCAATTTAAAGAAAATACTTTACTTAAAAGAAGGCCAACTTCAAAACATGAATCTCTACACTGAGTACATAGAAAGACACAAAATGAATTTACGTCACACATAACATCCCTGCTCTGTCAGTGAACATGTAAGTGTGAAAGAAGGCTAATTTTTGAAAGGGAAAAAAGTCATTCACTCTCCTCTTAAATTCTTTAAGGAACAATCGAATCTCAATCCTAAAACAAAACAAACAAAACAAAAAAATCCATATATAACTAAACAGCTGCCGAGATTTAAAAAAAAAAAAAAAGGTCTAACTCACTAACATTGCTTTGGGGACCACATGGAGAGAGAGGAATGGATAGGGCACTGTGGAGAAGGTTCACTACTTCTGGTATATTGTGTGTGTGTGTGTGGGTGTGTGTGTGTACACAATGGATTATTTTCCTCACTGTGGAGAAGATATATTATTTCTGGTACACTCTGTAAGGTAGGGGTGTGCATATGTAAAATGAATTATTTTCCTCACTCTCATTTTCAAGTCAAAACCCTAACTGTTAACAATGATTTAAGCCAATTTAAAAATCACATGGAACTTACAGTACCCAGGGTACAGTATCAGAGGGACTTTGATGGCATTTGGGAGGAATCCCCGAGGAAGCCTCACCAACGCTGCCCCACCGCAGCAAATGGGAACAAATGTACTTCAGAGCTTGGCACAGCAGTTTATGCTTTGAAAGAATTATCATTGTTATCTTAATAAAATGGTTTTTAGTTTTATTTTGTTTTCCCAATTCCCCTCTCCAGCAGTGAGACACTTTGTGGAAACTGTTGACTCTCAGAAATGGACAGGCAATTGGAATCAGTATTAGACAAACACAAAACTGCAACAAGACAAGCCATTCAGGCAGAGGATGGAGCAAGCAGAGAAGCGGACACTGCTCACAGGTCAGGCCCCTCTTCTCGAGAAGCCAAAGCGAAGCGGCTGACTTACATTGCTTCTTCAGCTCCCTCAGCTGTTGCTTGAACTGCATGAACTTTTCATTCTCTTTAAAGTCGGCATCAGAGTTCTTATCCTGTAAAGCCAAAAATTTCTTCTCTACCAGTAATTTTAAATCTGGTACTTTTTCTGGACGTTCTTCTTTTACCTAAGAAAGACCATAAATTCATGTTCGTTAGAGAAAATGAGTATCAACAAGGGCTATACAACTGTCTTAATCTCATTTAATTCAAAAGACAGTATGAGAAAGAACAGATCCTCCCAGGAGACTACTCTGAAAAAGTGATGGACTCGCCTACCCTGCCTTCCTTCTCTACATAGCCTGTCACTGTGTCCATGAACTTGTTGAACCCTGCAGAACAGGCTACTGGCCCAGACCTGGCCTTCACCCTCTTCCTTCACGGATCTGCTCAGCCCATCTCTACATGCAACAGTGTTTATTCCATCTTCAGTCTCAGCGTCCTCTGGTAGCCCTTGATCAGTGAGTGACAGGGATTCCTATGTTAACAAGAGAAACTAAGGTTTTGACTTTCCACAGTTCCCTGGCCTAACAAGGAGTTGAGTGTCCTGCTTATAGTGTTCAAGGCCAAACACTCAATGTATGTTCTTCTCCCTAAGCATTATAAAGTTCAGCCACGCAGAAACATGAAAGGTCCTGGATTGTGAACACTATGTGTGTCATCACTGCTGCAGTTACCCCTCCACATCTCTTCCCATCTATCTTGCTCGAGTGTGTCTTACTTAACTTCCCTAGACCTTCATCTCCTTTAGAACACACGTTCAGTGGCATCAGCGGCAGCACTCTATTGGAAGTCTGGCGCTTCTTTCCAGGCACTTGCTTTTCTGAGCATAGCCCATGCCTGTGTGGTTTCCACTCTGTTTGGATGGAATGGCTGACAGCACCTTGGTTTAAACAGTTTGCCCCCCATCAATAGGGCAGTTGGAGACCTCTGAGGTTGGGTCTACTCTTCCAAGAATTGGCTAGGGAAAGCTGAGGAAAGCCATTTCCTCTTCTACAAAGTAATTATAAATTTTGCTTGATGTCTTAAATGTTTTCACTACCTGCACTCTCACTGATTCCTCAACAATTTCCGACTGCAAAAGCTTTTTAAATCCAAACAGTTCCATCAAAACAGCAAGATGAGGAGAAAACAATAAGCAATTTGGCCTTTATTACGCAGACTTCTAGGAATAATTGTAGGACAAAGGCAGGGAGGACTGCTGGCAAAGCAACTGCCTGGCTCATGAAGAGGAAACCTGCAAACTCTCTGAAGAAAAACTAATGAAGCTGCTGCCAGAACAAGCTAGCTCTTCACAAGTAAGTGTTAGAGCCTGGAAGAGAAAGGTATCCTAGCAGTGGGGAGTCCAGGGATACCACAAAGTCACACAACAAACCTCAGAAATAAGCAAGCTGTTACTGGGAGGGGAAAACCCAGAAGGATGGCAGCAGAGAACCGAGCAGATGACAGGAATAGTCAGTCACGAATGAATGTGTGTGTGTGTGTGTGTGTGTGTGTGTGTGTGTGTGTGTGTGTGTGTGTGTATGCTCTCTTTGGAAGCTAGGAGTAGCAGAGCTTTCCAGAGTAGCCCAGGATTAGAAAGATTTTTTGGTCTGATATTAGGGTAAGCTCTGGGGTTGGTAGTTTTTGTTTGTTTGTTCGTTTTCTGTAGGATGGGGCCTGGCCATTCTCCTATCCAGGAGAGGAGGAGCTGTTACATCCATTTGGAAAGTCTGGGAGGAGTTGTCCAGTGGAGCTCCTCAGGGGCGGAGCCTGGCCACTCACACCTGGAGAGGTCAGAGTAGCCCAGGGGCAGAGCCTGAAGGTCAGAGGGCTGCAGAGGAAGAGCTTGCAGCAGGAAAGTTGGTGTGAATAGCCAACATTTCCTCTTCTCAGAACCCACTAGAGATGACATAACCTTACACATTACAGATGGGAAAGTAAAAATTAGACATAGCAGGCCTTGTACATATCACCTGGGCTACCACCATTAGCTCTGGTTTCATTTTAGTCATGGGGGTTGGACCCCAACCTCTGCTGGAAAATCTTAAACACCAGTGAGATTTGGCTATTGGCCTATCAGTGATGTTCATATAGTCTGATTTTAGAAAAAGAAAAAGGTCTTTGTAGGAAGCCGGCAGTGCTGAGCGGCGAAGGGGCCGCGGCGGTGCTCTCTGACCAGCGAAGGGCCGCCCGAGCTCTAACCGGCAAAGCCGCCCGAGCTCCGGGAAGGCCGTCTGGCTCTGGGAAGGCCTGTGGCTCCGGGAGCCTGCAGCTCCACCCTATTACAAGATGGCGCAGGACCAGCAGGCTGCCAGGGAGGAGAGCCTAGTGCACATGCTCAGCTCTCTCCTCAGGCCCTCCTCAAGCAGTAGCCCCTCCCGAAGGGAAAATATGCTAATGAGGCACTGCTTGTGGTACCGATGAATGGGCAATATGCTAATGGGTGTGGCTTGTGGCACCAATGAACGGGCCACATGCAAATGAGGTGTGGCTTGGTGCACCAATCCACAACCACTACGACACCCCCTCCCCCTCCCTGGGAGAGTATAAAAGCAGCAGCTCTGCTGCTGTTCTGGGTCCTGGGAATCAACTATCAAGGTGCTCCCGAATAAAGCTGACTGAGAAGATCCCGGTGGTGGCGTGACTTTCTTGCTGGTCGACGGAGGCAGGGAGGCGCGCCGCAGGTCTTGATACCCAGTTTTGTGACACTCTTATCTCCTTTCTTGGATCTTTATGATTTTAAATTATGTGCATATATATGTGTCTCTGTGTGGGTGTGTGCATATGAGTACAGGTGTTCACAGAGGCTACAGATGTGAGACAGTTTCTCCAACCCCCACCTGCCCCAACACTAGAACCACAGGCAGCTGTGAGCCATCTAACATGTGCGGGTGCTGGGAATCGAACTCGAGTCCTCTAGAAGAGCAGCCACTTCTCCAGGCCTTACTTCCTATTCTTCACCAGCAGGTTCTAGCTGCTTCCTTACCACATCCCTGCTTCTCCTGCTTGCTCACCGTTGTGCTGATAGTCACTACACATACTCGCAACATTGTCTTTTTCTCTGTAGAAGACAGAAATTCTTTGAACAATGTCTGAACTCACTATATTACTAGTACCTAACAGATAGATAGGAGGTATTACTTTAAATATTTCAAATTAATCTTAATAGGATCAAACACTTAATCTTCTAACAGCCAAAACCATCTCCCTGTTATCAATATTAGTGAAATACATAACTTCTACACTAGAAGACAGCTTATAGAGCAGTCAAACTTGCTCTTTGTAATCAGTTTAAAAGTTAAGAAACGCCTTTAATCCCAGCACTCAGGAGGCAGAGGCAGGCGAATTTCTGAGTTCGAGGCCAGCCTGGTCTACAAAGTGAGTTCCAGAACAGCCAGGGCTACACAGAGAAACCCTGTCTCGAAAAACCAAAACAAAAAAAAAAAAGTTAAGAAACAATATAAAAAGAAGCTAAAGGGCTCATCTTCTACCCTCTAATCAGAGAAACTTCTTGATTTTATTTCAAATTAATGAGATGTCTTTCTAATTTTTCAGAACATACCAATCACATCCAAGTAAAAGGCTGTGTGCTATGATCACCTTTTGTCGGGGGCGGGGGGGGGAAGAAATTTTTCTTTGCTTAATCGCTATGATTTCGGTAAGCTGCGCAGAATGACAATGTAAGCAGGATTCTAAAAATGCCGATTCAAGCTTATGTGACAGAGTGAAGGAAGTGAGTGTCTTATACTGATGTCACTTAACCACTGCTGGAGAGTAACCAGAGAGTAACCAGCAAAAGAGGCAGACCGTAAGGGAGTGCAGAGAAAGGAGAGCCATGTTAGACAGTGGTGAGAGGCTGATGGCCCTTGAGTCTGGCCAAAGGAACCTGGGCTCAGGTAAGCTGAATTTGAGGAATGTATGGAAGAGAGTGTCTGGAGATGGAGGAAGTGACTCTGAGTTGGTAACCAGGTTAGGGCTGAAGATGGAGGTCTTGCATCATGCAGAGTGAAAGACAGCCAAGGAGATATGGACTGCCTCTTCAGGAATGTGCGGGGGTGGGGGGGGATCTGAAGGAACCCTGGAAGTAATTCACAGTGTGGAGACAGTGGGAGGGAGGACAGTGCTTCTGGGAGCCAGGGAAGTCATCAACTACCTCAATTTACTTCCAGCTAATGTCAAGATTGTTCTTTCTTGGCTCACTGCTGACTGATTTCCTAGGGTTTCCTCCAAGTATATATCACGTCACCATCAACTGCTACCATGAAAAGCAAAGATGGGCTTCCAGGACAAGTTTTATACTGAATCAAAATTTCCAAATGACCCCCAAAAGGCTAAATAATAAAGCTCATTTAGAAAAGAGAAGGAAGTTAGGCAATAATGTGTATGAATGAGAATAAGAGCTGTGAAACCCAGTGACTAGCTAGCCTCCTCTACTGTAGTGAGAAAACAGGATGAGACATGCTCCAGGCTATGGCAGCAAGAGTTCAGGATAATCTAAAGCTAAACTGCTCTTCACAGAGAAGGACTCTTTCTAGGTTTACAGAAGAAAGTGGGCCCACGTTCACTGTCCACTTAGGATGTTAATGGCAGCACTGCAGAATGGCCTTCAAGTGTGTGATCAATCTAAAATGAGGACATAAGCTGAGATGATGAGCAAAAGCTCTGATAAAAGCAGAGGATAAGGACAATTCAAATGTTCTTTATCAACACAGTCCTTGATGCACTCAGCAAAAGTAATTCCTGTAATTTCCACGATTCAACAACAATAGTACTGAACACCAGCGAGGAACAGGGATGTGCATGGAGACTAAAGATGGAAACGGGCATCATCATCTGAAGTCAGTAAGACTGCAATGTGAAACATGACGGGAAACACCACAATAAACCAAAATTGGTGCTTAAATGTTTCCTATTAGCCAAATCTTCCAGGAAGTTGAAAAGTTTTTAGTACATCAAATATTGTCTATGAAAGTCCACATTTCCAGTGCAAAGAGAACCTACTATACCCAAGCACTCTGAATGACAGCCTAGAAAATAACTCATTATGTGTCAGCCAATGCAATTACTGTGGACTATTTTTGATGGTTTCTTGTTTTGTCCTTATTTCTAAGGGAAATAAGGGAGAACTCCACCCCTTCCTTATGTGTATGTGGGGGGGGGGGGTATAACTGATCATGTATGTTATTCTAGTACATGGAAAATAAAGGCGGTCCTTTTTCTTTAGGGCAAAGTTCAAAATACTTAAAAGAAATCTGAGCTGAGAGGTTATCAGTTCCAGTCACTTGCCAATGAGAACATGCCCAGAAATAACGTATAAGCCCACCACATATGTGTCAATTTAACAAAACTGCTATTATGAAGCACCAAGGCTTTTTAGGTGGTTTAAGCAACAGGAATTCACTTTTACAGATCTGAAGTCTAGAAATTCAAGATCACAGAAACAGGAGCGTTGGTTTCTTTACTGGGCTTATAGTCCATCTTCTCCCACACCATGATGTGGACTTCTCACTGTATTTAGTCATCTTCTCTGAAGCTATCAAATGTCCTCCTATTATATGAGGTAGTCCTTTCTCATGACACACATCTTCCCCTTTTCCGTGCCACTACATGGTCTCTTGATGTAAACGCTGTCTTCTCCCTCACCAACACATGGTCCTTCCAGCAGATGTGCCTATGTATTAATCTCCTCTTCTGTTATTAGTCATGTTGGACAAAGGTCTACTAAATGACGGCATGGGACTGAGTTTAAATATCTCTTTATTCATTTTTTGTGGATATAAAAATCATGTTTATAATTCTTGAATAATTTTGAAAAAATTTGCTCATCTATTTATTTATTGATTTTTAATGTTATTATGTGTGTTTGAGTATGGGTTTGTACATGAGTGTAACACCCTCAGAGGCCAGAAGAGGGTGCTGGATTCCCCCATTGGAGGTGGAACTACATGCAGATGTCAGCTGCCAGGTATGGGTGCTGGAAACTGAATTCAGGTCCTCTGAAAGGGCAAGCACTCTTAACTGCTAAGTCATGTCTCCAGCCTCTCAAATGGATTCTCCACATGGCATATCAACAAGTTCCTCCAATGATAAATATTGAGGTTAAAGTTGAACTTTAATTAAAAATCAGACAAAATTGAATAGTTGGTGATAGAAATAACCTCTTTACAGAAGGGAACTTCTGTAAAACCCTGAAGCTTGGGCTGGAGCTGTCCACAGTACAGAATTTGCCTAGCCGGTACAAGGTCCAATCCACAGTACTGCACAGAAGCAAACTCATTCCTGCTTCTTCAACTCAATGGCACCATGTGTAACCACAGCACTTGGCTAAGGCAGGATGACAACCTCAAGTTTGAGGATAGCTTTAAGATACACAGTAAGTTGAAGGCCAGCTTGGGCTAAAGGGAGACTGATTTCAAAAACAACGAATGAATGAACGAAAGAAAACAAACAAGTAAATACTTTGTAAAATAAACTGTTCTACCCTTTCAGGGCTAAGCAAAATTTTCAAAACTGATAATATTCATTTTATTGGTATTTATTAAACTTGTCAAATATTCAAAGAACAAGTACATGCATTTTCATCCATCCATCTCTCTCTATCATCTATCTCCATGCACCCAATCTAAATCATTATATATAATTCATATATATATATATATATATATATATATATATATATATATATATATATATACACACACACTCACATGTATACTCATACATATATGTACTCATATATAAATATGTTAATTACAACAAAGATATATACCAAAAGGCAATAGAGCCTATTTATGCTTCCTTTTTCTTTTTTCATTTGAAGTACAAGAGGAACCGCCCAGGGTCTCATACATACTGGACCAACATCACCACTAAGCGACATTCTAAGCCCTCTTTATCCTTTTTATTATAAAGCAGGGCCTCACTAAATGGCCCAGGCTGGCCTTGAACTCCTTCTGAAGCCCAGGCAGACCTTAAGCCTAGAATCTTCTTATTTCAGCTTCCCAAGTAGCATAGGTTACATGCCTGCACCAGACCATCTTCCCCTTTGTCTCAAACACGTCTTGATAAGTAGTTATGGCTGGCTTGGCAAGGATAATTTCCTTTACTCATCTCCCATTTGGCATTTTTGTAATCCATCCTCCCCTGGCACTGGTTGAGCACCTGTGAGCTAGCTAGCATCATGACCCTTGCATGAAAGAAGGTTCTTTGCCAGCAGGCTAGGCAGTCATTAGCTGCTCTGTGGTATTTAAGTGCCTGGCATGGATACTCAGTGTTGCCTTCAATGATTTCTACCTTAGCTTTGTTTCCCTTTTGCTAAAACAAATACTATCATGAGAAAAACTGTTCCTTTCTTCTGTGGTATTCCTCACTCCTTTCCTTCCCTTCCCTTCTTCCTTTTCCAGGCTAGCCAGAACTAAGAGAGCTCTGAGATTGTAGTGGTAAGGAGGAGCCAAACAGCAAGAACCAAGTTATAAGAAGCAGAGGCAGTCATGTCATTTGAACAGAGGATGAGAGCAGCTTCAAGTGAGATGGGTAACATGGCATGGACCTTGGAACAGACCTGGTTCTACTTCAGGTGATGGTCTCAGACAATCCTCTGGAAAGCTTAGATTTTTGTCATCTCTTTATTAGGAGCCAGAAGTATATACACTTCAGTGATGTTGAAACAACAAAACTCTACTTATGTTTAAACTTTGGATGATCAAAAGTTGCATTTCTTTCCTGTCAACAAGAGGGCAGATGCTTTAGCATGTTTGAATATAAAGAAAGAAGCAACAGGGAAGCATAAATGAAAACACCAAGAGCAAGCAATGGGTCTCACTTGAAAAAAAAATCAAGAACCATGAAGATATGAGCTGGGAACACAGGAACTTGTTTGTAAACTAGGCTGGCTTTGAACTCACAGACATGCCCACCTTTGCCTTCTGAGTGCTAGGATTAAAGGCATGCACCACTACTGCCCAGCTGTAAACAAACAGTGGTCTTTACCACACACTGGAGTGCTCAGAACTGGATTAGCAAAGATTGGCACAGAATCTTAGGGAATAGCCAAGACAGTGCAACTTGATGTAAGAGAGCTGCTATTTTGCTCTAGATGGCTGCTGCACAGAATAATGAAGGCTGTGGACTTTAAATTAGAAATTAAATTTATAAGGAACATTTTCTGTTTTTTTAAAACAATCTCTCTCTCTCTCTCTCTCTCTCTCTCTCTCTCTCTCTCTCTCTCTCCCTCCCTCCCTCTCTCTCTCTCTCTCAATGAGAGAGAGTGTGTGTGTATGTGTGTGAATTTTGAAACTGGGCATTGTTGCATGTTCCTGTTGGCCCTGAAATCCCAGTGTGAGAAAGTGAAAGCAGGAAGATGGAAGATCAAGGAGTCCAAGGGCATCCCTTGACCACAGTTTAAAGCCAAGGTAGGTTGACTAAGATCCTGTCTGATAAATAAATAAATAAATAAATAAATAAATCAAGCAAGCAAGCAAGCAAGCAAGCAGCAATAAGTAAACAAAGTGCTTCTGTATCTGCAGAATTTTAATGTCTAGTGCTTGGGAATAAATCCAGGATCTGTCTCAGGCTAGGTAAGAGATGAACCACCGAGTTCCAGTTCCAGCTCTGAAGTGTCCTTTCATGTACGGCAGACGGCAATAGAAGGTATGTGTGTAGAAGAAGACAATATAGAATCCACCTAGACAGGCTAATCTAAGGTGTTAAGATAAAAATTTGAGCTTGGGATATAAAACTCTGCTATGATCTTAGAAAAGGTACTTTATACATCCAACACCAATTTCCACTCATAGTGGTAGAAAATAACAGTATTAATTTTTCATAGTTGCTCAAAATAAATGGAACAACGCACTAAAGCCCTTAGCCACCTGACACAGTGTTCTATAATAAGAAGCTGCTATTGTTGCCATGATTATTATTGTGATTATCATTATAGAGGCGGATCTGCAGGGAGGCTGGATTTGCAGGTCTACACTCTGTTAAGACTGGAGACACCCACATGGAGGCCTCCACGAATAGATTTTAATGGAAACCATGGAAATGAATGAGATCACCAAGGAGACTGAATAAATGGAAGCACAAAGAGGACTAAGATAGAACTTTGGAGAATATTACATTTAACAGGCAGCTAGAAGAGTTAACAAGACAACCAAAGCAAGTGCCCCAAAATTTTGGGAAGAAATTTTTAGATGTGTCAAATGTCTCAGAGAGGTTGAGCTAAACACAGACTGAGAAGTGCCCATCCGACTCAGTGTGAGTCATCTGGGACTCTGGCAAGAGTAGCGCAAAGCACAAAAGCTCATGCCAAATATCCAGACCTTATTCAATGATTCATTTCAAAAAGATGAGGCAGTAATGCAGAAAACACACAAATCACCAAACACTCTTCAATGAGCTGCTCAGTTTAGGCTCAAAACTCAATTGTAAGTATTTAGCTGTATTTTATTTTATTATTGATTTGTATGCATGGGGGGCATGTATATGCTACACTGAACATGTAAAGTGGCCAAATGACAACTTTGGGTATTGTTTTCTTCCTTCCACTGTGAGGGTCTGGGAGACTGAACTCAGGTCCTCAAGCTTGGTAGCAAGTATATTTACCTTCTGAGCCATCTCTCTGGTCTCTTAGCTACATTTTAACTAACACTCAAATCTGGATGCTTGTGACTGCAGTGTTCCCTCTGTGTCAGCAAGGGACAGGCATACAATGAGCTGACTTACTTATTCTGCTGGCAAGTCCTTCCACTGAACAAAAGCCAGTTTGTTTGCTTTTGGGGAGGGAGTGGGGGAGGGTACTGGTAGAAAGAAGCAAAAAGTGGAACTCAATCATAACCTCTACTGAAACTGAGCACTACTTTCACAACATGCAAATACAAATATTAATATAGTTCTAAGATGATAATAGAGCTCATTTCTTCTGTAAAATACTGTATGCATATGTAATTACTCAAAAGTGTGTCATTTTATTGCCACCGGGCAAAGTCAAGATCTCCTCCTCCTGCAATTATCATTACTGCCTTACAGGCATCATCGCACTGGGAGGGGAGATCACAGGAGAGAAAGATATTAATGGTCTGAGTCATTCACACACTTCTTGAATCATGTGAGAGTCTAGTATAAAATTAGTCATTCCTGTAACTGAACCGAGAGTCTCAGATAAATTGATTGACTTTCAAACAACCAGTTAGGTAAATAAAAAACACCCAATGCTTTCCAGTCTTCTTTAAAAGTTCAGCACACTTAGCATACATTAGTGGAAAATTTTGCTTTTATTCTGCTTTGTAAGAAGACTCAGTATTCTAATTTCTAATTTGTGGTCAGCTGGGTAAAAAAGCTATGGGACCTGGCTAATCCTAAAAATCTACAGAGAATGCCTCAAATGTCCTCAGAACACTCCTTCAACAAATAGTCACTGAGTCCCGACAGAATGCTAGGCATAATGCGAAGCACTGGAGCATTTATAGATGTTGGCCCACATTTATGACATACTACCAAACAAACATGTCATACACAGGTACACCAATATAAGCCAACACTGTCTCCACCTAGATATAGCAAAAGGACTTGGTAAAAATTTTATTAAAAGGTGTTTCAGGGGCTGGAGAGATGGCTCAGCGGCTAAAAGCACTCACTGACTGCTCTTCCAAAGATCCTGAGTTCAAATCCCAGCAACCACATGGTGGTTCACAACCATCTGTAATGAGATCTGATGCCCTCTTCTGGGGTGTCTAAAATCAGCAACAGTGTACTTACATATATTAAATAAATAAATCTTTAAAAAAAAAAAAAAGGTGTTTTAATAGAGAATCTCTGTGCTTTCACTGTAGATACCCTTATTACATGTACATATGGGAGATATGCTATAATTTATATTTTCCTATACTGCTTCCATGCTAAAGAAATATCCATATATATTTAATGATGGCCAGCACAGACCTTTTGTTCCCCTTATCTCATGCCAACTTCTGTTGTATTGTACAATTTACACTAACTTCTACTGGACCAAATTATTTGTAGTTTGATATGTTTTCTAGCATCATTAGTTAGCAAGAGTCTGACTTCTAACTAAACACCGGAGAGAAAACACTTCCTTGTGGTTCATTATGACACACCAAGTGGACTTTACAGTTTGCCAGGGTATTGTAACACCACCACTGAGCAGGTCCAATCAGACATGAACACCTTTCCTCCTTCAAGGTGCTTAGATAAAAATTGAGAAAGAGTAAGGTCAAATATGTAGGTATACTATTGATCTGGTTTTAATGATCAGTCCTGTTAGAATACACCCCAAACATGGCAGCCAAGTAAGGTAGCTTGCCACCTTCAGGCACCTGCTGCTCAGCACATGTAAGCACTCGTGTTGCTGAAACATTACCCTAGTACGCTGCTCATGGCACCATGCCCACTCTAACACTGGGACCAACAGGAACAACTGGTGCAGTCAGTATATGGCTTGAGGATTCTCATTTTCCAGAGAGAACACACGAAAATGCTAATTTCACCTATCAGAATTTGTTTGCTTGTTTGTTTTGGAAGAATCCTTTTTGACAATATTTAAAGAAACATATATGGTTTATTTATTCATGTATTAATCCACTCAGTAATGTACTGATTTACTGAATATCTGTTACACACAAACCTGTACTAGGCATTAGAAGATTTATGGATTAAGAAAGTAACTGTTCCTACTACTATCATGGGGTTTGGGATCTAGTTGGGGAAATTCTTTACTAGTCAGAAGAGCTTATGGCACACTATGGTAAGTAAGAACTTGGAAGAAAGCTTATCAGATATTAGGGGAGCATTTAATGAAGTAAATATTGAGGGTACCATTTTAGATAACGTCTTTAAGTGCTCAGCTAACAAAGTCCATTCCTAACGTAGGGTGGGATGAGGGCTGTGGCTATTGCTAGTGAACATCCGCACTTTTAACTCCAAGTGGCCCACAGCCTCAAGTTAAAAAAAACATCTTTATCTCAATTTCACAAATGTGAGGAGTAGATAGCTCACAGTAGTTAAATATCTTGCACAAGGTCAAAGTGTGGCAGTGACAGAAAGAACCAACTCATTCAATTCTCCCTTTCACACCAATAACACTGTGAAAGCATGAAAGACTCCAGGCAAATATCCAAACCACTTGTGGTCATGTGTGAGTTCTTACATGAAGAGACACTCTGACCTGGAACTGTCTTTGCCATCCACCATGCCTCTCTCACCCACGGATTGAACCAATGCCTTATCAGTTGCCATTATATCTCATTTAAGGACAGTGAAACAGTACAAAGATGTAGGTTAATACTAATAAGACTTGTGTCCTATTAGTTAGAAACAAAGTATCATCAGCTGAAGTCATCTCTGATAGACTAAGTTCTAGCACCTCATGAGATTAGGGAAGGTGGAATTCTGTTGATACTGGAAACCAGAGAGTAACAGATATTGTTTCTCCTAGAGCCAGAGTGGACAGGCAGAGGGGATAGAACTAGTTTCACAACTCTTCCCCTCTGTCATAACTGAAGACCAGTTCACACCCCCACCCTTCCCTACTTTATGGCAACTCTGGTTCTACTGGTTGGACAGTCTCAGAACCCAAGCAAAGAAAGATTGTCCAAGGACTCAACAATGCCTCTACTGATTTGGAAGTTCAAGTAGAAACCTAGTAATTCTGAGTCCCTCATGGCACAGACAGAAAGAAGGGAAAAAAAATGGTTGAGGCAATGAGTTGTGACTGTCAAAGGTAATCAGGATTGCTACTGTAGAGTAAAAAAGGACAGGTGTGATTCTGGTGGATCTTTTAGTTTTGTCATATGTAATGGTAAAAGATACTGGATGACAGAAGCCACTACATACAGACAGAACAACCAGGATCTTAGGGCTTTATGTGTGGAAACAAAGCATTATCATCAGCTGAGAAATGGCAAGGGCCAAAAGATCATAGAATGAGCAGTAGAGCCAAGTACTAACAATGCATCAGGATCAAGGGCAAAGCTGAGGGAGGGTGGGGGGGTGGGGGGGTACTATTTTCTTAATAGGCTAATCTCAAACTTGTGCTAGTCTTGCCTCAGCATCTGAACACTGGGATTCTAGGCAAATGCCACCAAGGCCAGCTCTATTCATATTTCGGAGTGCGTGCGTGCGTGCGTGCGTGCGTGCGTGCGTGCGTGCGTGTGTGTGTTTAACTAATTTCTTATACTTTCTTTCTCTCCTTTTCTCCTAATAGTTAAATACAGATGTCACCCTGGCCCTTGCTTGTGACACTTAAATTACTGAGAAAGAAAAACAATTGTGGTCATTTGAATAAAAAATGTCCCCCACAGATCCACTGTGAGTAGCACTATTAGGAGTTGTTAGAGTAGGTATGGTGTTGCTGGAAGAAGTATGTCACCTTTCTTGCTGTATGCAGACTCAGGTGTAGAACTCTCAGCCACATTTCCAGCACCATGTCTGCCTGGATGTTGCCACACTTCCCGCCATGATAATGGACTAAACCTCTAATACTGTGAGCCAGCCCCAATTAAATGTTTGCCTTTATAAGAGTTACCATGGACATGGTGTCTCTTTACAGCAATAAAACCCTAACTAAGGAAGAAGTTAATACCAGGAACTGGAGAATCTCTGTGAAAGGCCTGACCATGCTTTTGTTTGGAGAAATGTAGACTTTGGTACTTTGGATTAGAAAATTAGTTGAATGCTTTAAATGGTGCTTAATGGGCCAACCTAGTAAGAACATGGAAGACAGTGGTGCTGAGGGTGATTTGAACTGTGGGGTCTGGTTCAAGAGATTTCAGAGGAGAAGAATATTAGCATGTAGCCTGGAGACTATTCTTGTGATACTTTGGTGAAGAATGTAGCTGCTTTCTGCCTTTGTCCAAAAAGAGTTTTGATTTATTGATTTGACAGGAAAAAAAATCTCCAAACAGCCTACCATTGACTCTGTCATGTAGTTAGTAGTGTTCAGTCTTAAAGAGATCTACAATGAAGAGGACCAAAATGAACAAGAAAGAAATACAAAATGTAAAGCTTGAAGAGAAATGGATCACCACGAAATGGAATGGAGCTAAGCTCTGTGTTCAAGGAGATAAACTAATAAAGAAAATTATGATGTTAAGTAAAATAAGAGAGTGGGCAAGATCCCACCCAGCTAAGCTCTAACTTTAAAGAAAAGCTTAGCCCCCCTTGTGGTGGCACACACCTTTAATCCCAGAACTAGGGAGGCAGAGGCAGAGGATCTCTAAATTCAAGGCCAGCATGATCTACAAAGCATGTTTCAGGACAGCCACGCTTAGGCAATAAAGGAAATCACTGAAAGTAGAAAGTGGATGAAGATATATTTGAATGAGGGAGTCATGTTCCAGTCACAGCAAGCATCTTCAGCCACATGGTTTTAGCTTTAGACCTTTTTTTTTCTATCTGTACTGTACTGAGATACGAAGGCAATTCATAGTTACTGTCCCATTTAATTCCTTCAAACAAACAGAAGGAAAGGTAAGCACTAAACCAACACCTAGTTCAGGACAAGAAGTCAAAACTAAAGGGTAGTCTAAGCGCAAGTACCCAAAGAGCAGTGTTGCTGTTGGGCCCTCATTTTGGAAAGTATGCTAAATCACTAAGGTTTAAAACTTAATTTCTACAGTGGACTTTCCCAACTATGTCCCAAGAACCTAGTAGGGGCCACAACTACGCAAGATATATTGAAGATACAATGGAGAGACCGAGCCCCTGGCCTGGTGGAGTGTATACTCTGGTTGAATGGAAAAATAATACACCAAATAAGGTAGGAACAGTAAACTCTTCTGTGATGGGTAGTCAGAGATGGCTTCAAAATAATGTTCTACAGGGATCTAAAAAAATTAGGGTGGTGATCCCGGAGTCTTAGCAGTTATAGAGACAGACAGGAAACAAGGTCAGAGTGTGGGATACAGCAGATGATGGAATGCATCAGCCGTTACTAGGGAGCTGAGGAGTGAGCAGATCTGCTTCTCACTCTGGTGATTATGTGATGGTTTTAAGAAAGCTTGAAGAAGGCGGCCACTTTGTAGGCTGTAACAGCTGTCTAAGCAGAAGGTGATGAAGGCACGGTTTAGACTGACAACAGTGAGAGGTGGTCAGATCCCAGTTCTACATTTGAGAAGGGATAAAAAACCATTCGCTGAGGAATAACCAAATTACTTTGTTGATGGTTTAGATTGGGCGAGAAACTGAACAACTCTGGTGCTTTGCTTGATTAAATGATGTAAGAGTCTGAGAAGTAGATAATCTGGAAGGAAAATATTTAGATTTAGTTCTGGGAAATTATATGCCCTATGATGTGGAAATGAAAAGAACAGAGCTACACATCCACATCTAAGAGGCAGTTTTGAAGAAAGCAGTAGGCTTTGGCTACAAACAGTGAAAGAGGGTTAGGAAAGCATACAGGGAAATCCCTTCATCCGGAGAAATCAGATGACCTCAGGGAGGTCTGCCAAAACAGAACAAATTCAACAGGAAGTTTGACAAAGAACAAGCTGAAGAAAGAACCCTGCAATAAGCACTTGCTGGAGCAAGTGGAGTGAGTTCATCTCAGAACTGGCCTAGAGCGACAGTAACTGGGACCACATAGGTAAGCAACAGAAGCTATACAAAGAAGTTTGAAATGAAGCCTAGGAAATAAGGAATAAGGGAAGACAGGAAATTGTGGGCAAGGCAAATTTTCAAATGTCCAAAGAGCCCTTGGGCTGCTAGAGAAAACAAGCTTACACTGGGAGGGGCTTGAAACTGTGAAAACAGGGGTGGAGGTGAGTATATAGCTTAAGGGGGTGGGAAGTAAGATCCGAGGATCTAGGAGGAGTGAGGAAGCCAGATTTCTGATATGAGAAATACCTACTGATTAGAAGGTACTACTTACTGAAAGCTATTCACCCCCTTCCTCCCCCAAAACAAGGGGAATTTTAAAATCTAGAATGTTGACAATAAGAAGCCTATAGCCCCATAAAATAAAAAAAAATGTTAACTATGTATTAGTGACTTCATGTATTTGGTTTTCATACAAGAAATCTGGAATAGAGAGGTTAGGATGTGTTGTGGGTGTGCTGTTTGTACTTTGATGCTAATTCTGCTCTCCTGGGAGGGGCTTAGGACAAGGAGTGTACTCAGGTGAATTCTTGTAAACCATCCCCTAATGAATAAAGGAGCCAATCACTGGGTGAGTAGGAGGGACTTCAGGGTTGGAAAGTGGGGAAGAAAGGAAGCAGAGAGGGTCTTTTGGATGGGGATTGCATGCGGATGAGATCTAGTCCGTTTCAAGGGCAGATCCATCAAGATTCACCACCAGAGGATTTAGATTTAATAAGACTTACGAGATTAGGATTCTAGTGTGCACCTAGAGATTGAGTTACTGTTATTTCTGAACAAGTTTGTGCTGTGTTTTCCTTCACACGACGGCTCGCCTGAGTTCAAGAGGTACTGTGGCAAAGCGTGGGTTTTCCTGATGTGCACCACAAAGGCCATGGGGTTTCGAAGCATGGGGCTGGTGTGGTAGCAACCTGCCAGTAGGAATTTAGCAAGCTTGGTGGAGAAATTTTTGGAACTCAGAGTCAGAGAGTATCCACGAGATAAGAACTAGCCATGGAGACTGATGGGGCTGAGAGTAGCTGGGTATAGCACGAGAACTTGCCGTTCCTTTTTAATATTTCCCGCAACAAGGATGGGGGATTCAACAGCATAAAGATACAAATGTTAGTTATGAGCAAGACATCATCTTCGGGAAATGTGCAGTGTGAAACACAAGGGACTAAGGAAGAATACTAAGAATTGATGGGTCTGGAAAGATGCAATAGAGGTGAGTTTGAGGGGCTGGAGACATGGCTCAGTGGTTAACAACACAGGCTTCCAGCGGACCTTTCAGAGGACCCTAGCTCAGTTCCCACATGGCAGCTCACAACTGTCTGTAACTCTAGTTCAGGAGATCTAATACACTCACACCAATTCACATAAAAAGAAGAAAAAAAATGGGCTTGAAGGAGTAGCCAAAAGCTAGCCAACAAATCAGGTTTATGATATTAAAGTTAAAGGAATGGAATGAAATAACATCAACCAACACAGACATGTCACATAAAGGGACAACAGACCACAACCTCTGCATGTGTCACTAGGAGGGTTACCCTGGCAAACCAAGATAACGGTCAACCTTGGGCTTCTCATCTGCACCAGAAAGCTTGCTTTTCTGTCCACTGAACTCTGAGGTGAGGTTATATGCTAAAGTGTATGTAGCACTCCACAAGGCTACTTAGAAATAGAAGGTACCACAAAACACTGCCATCTTAGTATCACATCCCTTATTTATATGAGACAAGGAAGCCCAATTAACAAGGATAACTAAGGTGGACACCACAGGATGACAAGGAATTGCTGTTGTCAAATTCTGGATGTTTGTGACTTTTGCAGGTGTCTGCTGATATTATACCCTCCACCTCTAGAAGGTGTTGTGGTAACGGCAGAACACTGACACATGATCAGATTTGTGTGCTTAGAAAAGGAACTCAGAGTTCTTAAGGAGCCTGATTGGCCCTTCTACCATATGAACAGAGACTGAACAAAGTGGACTCTCACTGGACACTGACATGCTGGTGTCCTAATCTTAACTTCCCAGCCTCCAAAGCTGTGGGGCACACATCTGCTGTGCATGAGTACACTTATGGGAGTCTGTTAGAGCATCTCAAAAGAACTGAGACAAACAACCACCAAATATGGTGGGAACTTTGAAGAGGAGCAGCTGGGAGCAAAGGACCAGTCTCTTCCCTCTTCTCCTTCCTCTTATCCTGTAAGTGCAGCCTAAACTGCAGAAGTTCTCAAGCACCTGTCAAGGGGGCTTACTTAAGCATACCCCAGCATTTACACAGATAACTTAAGCTGTTACCACTGTTTTCCACTCCCTTGTGATGAATTTGTGATGCGGGCAGGTATTTTAAGAGACACCTTTTAACCCACAAGTTATTCACACAAAACATGCTGCACACAAGTCAGACTCATCAATCAGTGATTTCAAAAATTCTTCTAAGTCTTTTAAAATGATAAGCCAGGTACTGCTTATCAAATGAAATATTCTACCTACATGACTAAGGAGAACTTTGAACAACCATACTGACTTCCAGCTTAGTTTCAGCAGATACTTGTAGGCAGCACTCAGCACACACACTTCTATCAAGGACTAAAGTCCCTCCTGTCCTTCCTTGTTCTCAGTTCCTCAAGGATACCAAAGTGAGCTAGTGCTCCAGTGCTTCCATTTCTATTGTAGAAAATAGACTTCCTCAAATAAGATTAAAGACTATGTCTCTGTTGCAGTGTGAATGTGAAATGTCGCCCATAGGCTCACATTGTGTGAATACTTGGTCCCCAGTTAGTGGAGCTGTTTGGAGATGGAGCCTTGGGGAAGTAGGTCACTGAGGGCAGGCCTTGGTCTTAGTAGCCTGGCCTCGCTTCCTGTCTGCTCTTTGCCTCCTGACTTCAGACACACGTGCCAGGCTCCTGCCTCACATTTTTGCTGCCATGCCTTCCTTGCCATGGTAAACCATATCCCTTTTTATTAAACTGTGGGCCAAAAGAGCCCTTCTTCCCTTAAGCTGCTTCTTATGAGGCATAGTCATAATAAGGAGAAAAATAACTGGTATAATTCCCGAAAAGGAAATAAAATTATTCCAGTCTTTTCATACCTAGTCTTTTCCTATTTCTTTAGCATAATTTCCTTTAGAGAATTATTGTTTTAAGATGGACTCTATCATAGTCAGGGTTTCTATTGCTGCAATGATATGTCAGACCAAAAACTAAGTTGTGAAGGAAAGGGTTTATTTGGCTTACATTGCCACATTGCTATTTATTATTGAAGGAAGTCAGGACAGGGCAGGAACCTGGAAGCAGAGGCTAATGCAGAGCCCATAGAACAGTGCTGCTTACTGGATTACTCAGTCTGCTTTCTTATAAAAGCCAGGACCACCATTCCAGGGATGGCACCATCTATGATAGGCTGGGCCCTCCCCAACTGATCATTCATTAAGAAAATACCTTACAGCCAGTCTACCTTGGAGACATTTTCTCATCTGAGGCCCCTCCTTTCAGATACTCTGGTGTGTGTGTCCAGTTGACATGAGATTAGCCAGCACAACTCCCTAGCTTTTTCCAGCATACTCTCAGCACACATGGACCATATGCCGCCTTCCCTTCATCTATACTGCATCAAATTTAATGTTCCTAGCATTCAAAGTTCTAACTATGAAAGACCTCAAACTTACACAGATAAGCTTCTTTTGTCCCCATAACTCAGCAGTGACTGGTGATACTGACATTGATGTGGTGGTAAGGAACCACCTTGCATTGGAATCTACGAATAAGGCACGGAGGACATGGAGAAAGAAGTCTCATGTTTGTCCAGAACCCACCTGCAATCCCAGCACTTGGTGCACTAAGGCAGAAGGCTATAAAGTGAGCCCCAGGCCAGTCTGGGCTGCATAAGAAATCCCCAACTCAAAAAAAAAAAAAAGAAAATTAAACAACTAAACAAATAAACTAAATGAAAAAACCCAACTCAAAAACAAATAAACAAATAAACAATGTGATTGTGTGCATGGAGAGGTGTGGGATGGAGAGGTCAGAGTGTGAAAGATACCTGAGTGTACATGCGAATATGGGGCACGGGGAAAAGGTGTCAGAGCGTATCCATGGAGGAGCATGGAGTAAGAGATGTCAGTGTCTGCACCAGGGCCTGGGAGGAACTATGTAAGACTGTGCACACAAGGGCAGGAGGTCGTAGCCTAGGGATACACATGTTTGTGCTCTGTCTATGGGGAAGCAGAAACTTGGAAGAGGAGAGGACTGGTGCTGAACCTCGAGAAAGCCTATTCTTCCTGCGTATCAGCACAGGAAGCCCGGTCTGGCAGTACTGATGGGATCCTAGTCCTTGTGTCCCTTGGGTCTCAGCTGCAGCCTCCTAAGTCAGGTCTTACCCAGAAGGACCGTTTCTATTATGACCTAAAAGACAAGGAGATGCTCTTCTGCCTCTTCCTATTGTTCTAAGGTGAACCTATGTAGACTAGAATAACGAAAAAACCAAGGAAGCATGTCTATCAGGTAATTTAACATTTCTCCTGGAATCTATGAACTATCATCTACAGCGATATACAATTTCTAATGGTTAAGTCTGATTTTAGTCTGGCTGTGTCTCAGTGCAGGGTTAGAGCAAGACAAGCAGGAAAGGCTGGGCCTCTCCTTGGCTACATGCCTCACATGGCAACAGTGCAGGGGATGCAGGACTGGTGCTCCAAGAGCTCTTGGCTGTTGCTCAGTCTCCGAAGGCTCCACTCATTCCAGCACAGTCACTCTGATGATGCCGTCCACATAACAAACACAGCTTTCTTCCATTAAAACCGCTTCCCACTACTGCCCTTTGCTTTCCAAGTCTCCCTGTCAGGATACAGTAACAGCTGTGCTACAGGAAAATTAACCTGCACTAGTTAACTAGGCAAAGCCCTCCGTTTAGGTGCTTCACGACCTGTGGAGTACTTTCAGAATAATGCACTCTGTCTATCATTACTTACAGGAGTTAGACAACACCACAGAAGGAGACACCCGATAGCTGATAAGCTGAGACTAAAGAGTGGCTACACTATTACAGGCTGAGCATCCCTATCCTGTTACAGGCTGAGCATCCCTAGCCTGGAGATTCAGTTTCCAAATACTTCCAAATCAGAACCTTCTGGGCAACAACACAATGCCAAGGCAGGAGACTCCACAGCCAACTTTATAGAGTAGATCAAAGTCACAATGCAGGCACAATAGAAACTTTACTAAAATAATGCATGATATCTTCAGCCTTTGTATAAGTTCTGTATGAAACATAAATGAATTTGTGTCCAGACCTAGATCCTATTCCTGAAATGCCTCACTATGTAAGCAAATACTTCAACTCTAAAACATTCTCAAGTCTGAAATAGCTCTCCTCCCAGGTGTTTCAGACAAGAGTGCTCAGCCTGTATATCCTAATGCACTGTAAGGCCACCTTGTTAAATCCCGAAATTTCCAGACCTGTGGTGGTACATTTGTGTGCTCATGCACATATGTGTGTGCATATACACACACACCACATACACACACATCGTAGCACTCAGGAGGCAGAAGCAGACAGATCTCTATGAGTTCATGGCCCACCTGACCAAACTACCCAGCAACTTTACCATTATCATGATAATCCTCATCCTCATTCTCCAGGTCCTCTAGCTATAACCTATTTGCCCCTGATTATTTTACTCCAGAAGTGGTTCAAGACAGTGTTTGGGGGGGGGGGCACCAGCTTTTTATTTGTTTTTTTTTTCTAGTTATTTTTTTATTTATGTATGTGAGTACATTGTAACTGACTGTTGTGAGCCTTCATGTGGTTGTTGGAAATTGAATTTTTAGGACCTCTGCTTGCTCTGGTCAGCCCCACTGACTCCGTTCAACTCCGCTCGCTCAGTTCCTGCTCACTCCAGCCCAATGATTTATTTATTACTACACATAGTAATACTGACTATGTACAGTATTACTGTACACTGTAGCTGACTTCAGACACACCAGAAGAGGGTGTCAGATCTCATTACGGGTGGTTGTAAGCCACCATGTGGTTGCTGAGATTTGAACTCAGGACCTTCGGAAGAGCACTCAGTGCTCTCTGAGCCATCTCACCAGCCCCTGTTTTTATTTCAATTTCACTTCACAAACCCTTAGGTTCAGAGATTAAAAGAGACAATGACTATCTTCCCAGTGTCTATCTCTACAGCCCATGACCCTCATTTAATTCTTGAAACCACCGTATGAGGTGCCATTATCCTCCTGACAAATAGAGAGAAGCATACTGGGAGGACGGATCAATTGCTAATGGAATGTCACACGATCAGGTAGTGAAGAAGCAGCAGTAAGGCTTGTCCTCCAGACTTCCCGCAGTCAGCCACTCTCCACACGTCCCACACGGCCTCCCACACAGAGAGACAGCATTGCCACTGTCTTCCATGAACAGACTCCATCCCTGTTGCTTCTACGCAATCAGGGACAAGGCTCCAGGCTGACATGACAAAGAGGAAGTCATTTCTCAGGAAGTGGGGGATAACTCCATGACAGAGGGCATGCTTAGCATGCATGAGGCCCTGGGCTCAATCCCCAGTACCAAAGGGAAAAGCAAACTCAGCCTCCATTAACAAAAGCCAACAGATACTGGGAGGCACACCTGGAGGAAAGTCAGCCAGGCTCCGCTTGGTATGAAAAGGACCGAATGTTTTAATAAACTCAAGCATAAAGCATCTCACAGAGTAGAGAAAGTTGGCCTCAGTTTTTCTTGACTTTAAATCCCTAAAGTTCCCTTATATTCATAAGACTGCTATTTCAAAATAGGACATAAGTGGTTTTAAAAGAGTTAATTATAAATGTTTTATTTTAAGGTTGCACATATATAACAATTTTTTTCCTCAAACAGATAACCCTGATGTGATCCCTCTTGTACAAATGGCAGGTCAGTGTGGAGGGAGTGCCGCTTTTGTATAGATTGAATTTCTTCAACCTTTACTTTTGAGAGCTTTAAGCAAGATTGTAAATATACTTTATAACTAAGATAAAATGTTTTCTTTTAGCTGATAGCTACATCCTGTATGAATTTAACAAACCACATTTATCTTGAACACATCCTAAAAAAGCCTTGACCGGTCTGCAGAAAGAAAAGTACAGCTTTAGTGTTACCCCTTGAGAGCAGCAAGGTGGCCTGGTTAAGTCCATTCACCTTGCTGAGGTGCACAGCCAATAGTGCCCACTGTGTCTAATGGCACAAGGTTACCAGGCTCACTAATAAGAAGGTTGGAGAATCAAAAGGGTGTCTCACCCCGGGTAAAGAAATCTGGTTTCAGACTCTTACTCATAGGGCAGGGAACTGAAGTTTGAGCTGGTATTTACAAATCTGGCCTAAGCAAGCCTTGGACACACAGTAAGCAAGCATGGAAAGCAGAAGAGAAATGACTTCTGTATCTTTCACCTGGATCTCACCTAAGCCCTCCAAATCACTACACAAACTGATACCCATACAACCAATGGGCTTTTTCAATGCTTAACAGAAAGTAGACCGAAATAAACTACTTATGCTTAAATATTCCTTAAGAGACTAGTCTGGAAACTCAGCTATTGAACTTATTTCTGTGAGAAATTGTGCTCCAGGCTTCCATTTAAAAACCCAAACAGTAGGACGTAGCTTTCTCTTCCCATCTCCAAGAGCTCAGAAACTTCCTCCATCTCCTCTGGGGAAGAATCAGAAATGCTCTGGGCCATTTCCATACACAGTTACATCATACACAGTTAGGGTGGGCCATTAGTCTCTAGCAGGTACCCAACCACCCTTCAGGGGGATAGGGCTGGGACTGTGTCAAACAGATCTCTGTCTATACTTGTTGCTTTATGTACAATGGCTCATTGAGCTATACAGGACAAGTACTACTAATGTCCCATGTCAGAAATGAGGAGACCAAAGTGCAAAAGTTGCAAGACTGGCCCAAAGTTACAGGCAGGCATGGCTAGGATATAAAGTTACAGGCAGGCAGGGCTAGGATATAAAGCCAGATTTTTCTTTCTCAGGCTAATCTCCCTTATCAGTCAGATAGCAACTAGTCTGCAAAAAAAGCAAGGGGCAGAAAAGTGACTGACTGTGGTTTATTCAATTTATTTTTAGACTAATTATATATGGCTTTATGAATTTTCACTAACTCTATTCTTTATTATTGCACAATGAGCTAGCCACTAAAACCATCTGATCAGAGAGTATAAACTGTTTTAACCTAACCACTGTTTCTCCTTGTCACGTGGAGATGTTCACTTCAAGTTTCCCAATCCTGAGAACCAGTGACCGGGCAAGCTGATCTGCATTAGACACTTTCTAACTATTAGGGGAGATTCTCCTAGAACTTCTTGGAGTAGCCGGTGGACAGAAATAAACCTCTACCAAAAGACAGTAGCGCTGAAGGCAAAAAGTAAATGTGGGTCGTACATATTCCTTCCTCTCAGCTTAAGCTCTGTGGCAAGAAAACAAACACAGGAAAGTGATCTGCTGCCATTTCCTCCAGCTTAGGTGGCTGAGAGGACAAAGCTCACTAACCTAAAGCATATGGTAGCTATCCTTTCAGGAAGAAATAAAAGTTAAGGACTGGAGCTACAGCTGCCTAGCCAGCATGCATGATGCTCTGTGTTTAAAAACAGAACTAAAGGAAAATGGAGGTGGGGTAAAAGCTAGCCGGCCAGAACAGTCAGACGAACTTTCACCTCTAAGAACTTTCACATGTTATCTCATTCTAAACATCAAGATACCACTATCAGATAGGTGAGGGCAGCTGAGTTTGCAAATGATCATAAAGTCTAAGAAACTTGCTGAAGGTCACACATTACACTGATCATTAAGAGCGAAACCTGTTAACACTACCATAACAGCACTGTGTATGACTCGGTACAAAGCAAAGCACTTTAATCTCATGTTCTCACTGAATAATTTCATTGCTGTTAAAGAAAACACAATATAATACATAAACATGTTCTAACTTCATCATGTCACATTATATGCTACCACACTATTTATAGGTGTTCCAAGTAGTATCTCAAGAGTTTCTGCCAAGAAAGAAAAGAACAGATGATGTTTTTGGTATTTTTAAAATCATGGTTTAATTATGCCTTATTTGTCAAATTCATTTCTGATTTTGTAAGAGGGGATTCTTTGAGCACACCTATGATTCAGTCCAGTCTGAGGTCCCATTTAGGATTTTATGGGACACTTTAGGCTTCTGTTTCCTGTCAAGGGCTAACTAAATTCAACCTTAGGGCAACCAGGGATGGCCCACTGGGTCAACAGGGTTTGCTTCTCAGTGTCAGTAGCATTCCAAGGACCACAAGTGGTTGAGTTGACTGACAGCAGGCTCCAGAGCATGTGAGATCTTACATGTGCCAGCTGAGAGGAAGGTAAAAAGCAAGTATGTCCAGGTGTCTGGGAATTATTTGTGTGTGCAGCCACATTCAACGACTTCTGGTTACTGTTTCCAGTGACAAGAACAAGGGTCAGGCCTTCCTAACAAGCACTTTCATGTTAAATATAATTAAATGGTTATTTTAAGATGAAAACAAAGGAGTAAAGAAATAATTTTTAAAGCCATTGATAAGTGGCACAAAGATATGAAATTCAAAGATATCTAGTGCTTAAATTATCAGGCTGGTCATGAAACAAAAGAAAAAAGTACAACCTTTGCCAGAAGCTCAATGTTCTGAGGGCAAAACAGAGAGATGCCCTCTCTGGACTTGCAGTAAGTTTGCTGAGCACCAGATCCACTTCACAAAGTAAGTTTTGCAGTACCATGGTAACTCACTAGAGCCTGGGAATGTAATACCCCATACTCTTCCTATTATTCTCTTGCTTGTAAATAGCTTGTGGAGATTCTATCTGAAATGCAATTGTGGAGATTCTATCTGAAATGCAATTGACATATAATACATAACTAAATATTCATATAAATAATACAAAAGTACATAAATCCTATACATTTTTCTGGCTAATAAAATACCAAAATGCTATTGATACAGTTTTTCAAAGGGGGGTCATGAACAAAATAAGACTTAAGGATGTAACATATAGCTCAATAAACAGAATGATTCAATAATTCTGTATACACAGAAAAACATATTTTGGGTTTCATTTCTGGTACTTATATAAAATATCTAAGCAAATACTACACATTATTCTTAGACTAGAAATCATGTTTACCTAATTATCTGGTGCTTATCTTAGGAAATCCCCATTACCATACACTAGTTTACCCTGGCTTCTATGGATAAAAATAAGGCAACTTCAGTTCAACTGGCCAGATCCCATACTGCTCCCTGGCCTGTGCACTAGCCCAGGCCCCGGTTCCTACCCAATCCTTCCAAGTCACAGTGCTGACAAGAGCACCAAGCTCTGCCCCAGCCAGCTCTCCACTCTAATTTCTGGAGACATTCCTTCCATAGAAAGGCGATGGAACAGTTTCCTACTGCCCACTCCAGTCTCTACATGTGATCTAAAATTCCCTTCAGAATGCTGTCTGACTCTGACCAATGGAAATGATGACTCTTCTTTGAGGAAGCTCCTATACAACCTGATGATAGTGACAGTGTTTAAGTGCTTTCAGGATGTCACTTTTCATCCTTCCTAGATGACCTGCACTACTATCCCCATACCCAGTAGAAACTGAGGCTCAAGGTCTAAATGTATAAGAGCAGAATTTACTAAGTCTGTCCTTTGTCCAGACTTCATAGGTATGTTTGTATCAAAACTATATCACTGTTAAAATTATTTTGTAGCTGCCCTAGGGACAAATCAATAGGCTTTTGTAGCTGAACTAGTTGAAGTACATTATGATCGTTAACTGAATAACTTAATTATGAAGTCAATAAAGAACTGCTTTCAATTCTGCAGGTCAGTCTGTATCTATCTTACAGTGACTTAAATACTTGGGGACTCACTCCCCAGGTCAATCGGCTTGCCTGCCTTTCTCTTACCCACTCACCACCACTGCCAGATGGTAAGAGAAAGCCTGAATCTCAACCTTAATTCTTGTCAATTATAGAGAAAAGGTGATTCTGGAAGTAGATTAAAGTGGTTACCCCTGCTACATGTAGGTCCAGGCGTGTTCTGTCTGTAGTCCAAAGGCTGAATGCACCCCATGATAGCTATGAATTTAACCTAAAATAAATTTGTAAACTTACTTAAAACAAGAGGTTCTTAGATGTGGATTTTTTTCTGTAATTGGATCATAGAGGTATCAAATGTCAACTTTATAAATGACAAAATCATGCCACAATGTTACAAAGTTAGCTATGTCAGACAGACGACATCCAAGGTGAAGACAACAGAGACTGCTATACTAAAGAGCATTTCTGCCATGTAAGTAGCTCATGTTGTTATAGATGAGGTTACCTATTGCTACCAAGACTAAGGTTTTCAATCATCATACCTGAACCCCAGTGCTTAACTGGAGTGTGTGGTAACCCTGGTTGATCAAAGGTCTGTTTCCCATGCCCTGCCTGCCAATTCAATAATCCCTATATTAGACTCATCATTGTTACAATGACCAAAATCTTGATAAGAAGTGAAGGGGACTGGCTGGAACGAGTGGGGCCGAACGGGGATGGCCGGAATGAGCGGGGACGGCCGGTATGAGCGGGGACGGCCAGAGCGAACGGGGTCGAGTGGAGTGTGCGGGGTTGACCAGAACAAGGGAAAAGAAAAAAAAAAAAAGAAGTGAAGGGGAAATGCTGTCTTCTGGCCCTTAGATCAGGGGATACAGTCCATGAAGGTGGGGAAAGTGAGGCAGGCAAGCGGGAGTGACCCCCAGCTATGGCAAAGGAAGCATGAGGCTGCTGGTTACTTCTGGCAATCTACCCTCCACAGGCAGGCCTCACCTCTTAATTTGTACAACCTCCCCACAGAGCACTGCCAGGGAGGCTCAAGGACCCAGAGCCTTTGAGATTCCCTTCCATAGTTTACCAGTCACTCTTAGTGAAAGCCGCCTGTGGCCTACTCTGTAACTCCCCACTTTCCTGTCCACTGTCATTTCCCCTTCTTTCCACACTCCCCGACATAAATCACTGAGGGGTCTTGATGGTTTCCAGCAGGCTCTGATAGCCACACTGTCTGCATGTTCTTAAAAGCTTCTTCACTCCTCCTCCTTCACTGGTGGAATAATGTACCATTTTCCCAAAGCCTAGCCTTCGCTTCACAGAATAATCACTAAGGGTCACCTCCTGCCCTGAATTTGGTGTGCTCTGCCTACTTCCCAGTTCCCTAGACAATACAAAACCTCTAGATAAGCTGCTGTATCTAGCCCTTAATTTCCTTTGTAAAATTAGGGAACTGCTGAGAGTGAAAAAGATGGCTTACCACCGGTTGCAGGGAAATATTAAAAATGGAACAGGCCCGTTCCTGCTTCTGTGCCTCTGCCGCAGCGGCCTGGCTGGCCATACACTGATGGGCAGTGGCCGACCTGTTTTTATTTTGTGGAGACTCTGACTCTGAACTCCACAATCTCTCCACCCAGCTCACTAGGTTCCCACTGGTGGGTCGTTACCACGTCAGCCCCATGCATCAAACCCCCCACGGCCTTTGTGGTGCACATCAGGTGAACCCACACTTTGCTGCCTTACCTTTTTCTCTGGAACCCAGTTGAATCACATCGAGAAGAAAAACACCACTCAAACTTAGCTCAGAAACAATGGTAACTCAATCTCTGGGCGCCACAACTAAAACCTTATCTTGTAAGCCCTATTAAATCTGATTCCTCCAGTGTCGAATTCTGATGGATCCACCATGATACCAGGAAACTCTAGCAGCAAAGTCTTGCCTGTATGCTATCCCCATTCCTTACAGAGAGTCTGGGTTCAGTTCTCAGTACCCATTTGGTAGCATGTGTTACCTGTGACACCAGCTTCAGAGGATCCAATGCCCTCTTCTGGCCTCCATGTGATATACACACTAAAATCAGGCAAAACACTCCTACATATATTTTAAATCTTATTTTAAAAAGATGAAGAGGCTGTGACTACAGAAGCATTTGACAAAGTGGGTTCTTGGGCATGTCAGCCCTCCCCAAACTGTTTTCTTGTTAGCTCAGTTTAGGATATTTCTAAATATCCTTTTCCTCTGGAGAATCACATTGCATAAAAGCACATTAAAGGCTTTGGAGTATTTAAAGAAATTCTTTCATCAAGCATTCCCCAAGCTTACTTAACCACAAAATCCTATTCTCCTTTTATATTTATCCACATCCCAATTAATTCGTATTACAGAGCAACTTTTGAAAATACCGCAAGAAAGCACAAGGCCTACTAGAGTATTAAGCATTTTATAATTCTGATTAAAATTCAACACTTAATACCTAACAAAACGCTAAGATGAGTTTCTGTAAACTACGAAATGAATCTCAGTGTAAGAATGTTCACCTCTAGCAGCCATATTCCCTTGATAACTAAAGATTTATCTAAAGTCTTTGCTATAGAGCATCTTATTAATAACCTGTATGTACAGGCCTAATTCCGTGTATAAGAAAAAAAAGTCCCAAACACAAATGCAACTTGAAGATGACTACAGAGCAAGTTCTAATGGACCAACATAGAAACCAGCAAGCACAGAAATAGATACATCCCAAGGCCAAGCAGCTGATGAGTAAATCCCTAAGTTGGTGCTTTTTATCCCCCCTGAACCTGCTACTTCAGGGCAATGTTCCTACAGAAGAAACCAATCACACATGCTATGATTCACAGAAAGCTTCTGAACTGAACTGTTAGGAGGCAGCATCTCCTTTGGGGGAGTTCAATGTGGGACACAGGAAGTAGAAGACAGGGTGTGATCCCAGGACTTGGCCATTTGGCTCCAATAGCTTCTTACCTGCTTCTCTCTTCTGTCATCTTACCTTGCTAGTCCACAGTCTAGTTTCTTCTAGGCTTAGGAATTTTTATCTTTAGGCTTATAACCCCAAGATACTTCCCCTTCCTTTAGTAAGGGGCTCCGAATGTCTAGAGGAGTAAGGTACATTTGTACATCCCCTCAGCAGAAAATCACACCCAGCATCCTCTGGCCTAGAACTTTCTTTAGATGCTGAGAAATAAGGTATTAGCTTTCTAAGTAAACAACTCTCTCTGTTCCAATTTGGTTTCATTAAAGTGGTAAGATTACCTACAGGGGCTGAGCATGGTGGTAAGATGCCTTTAATTCTAGCACTTGGGAGACAGAATCAGGTGGATCTCTGTGAGTTCCAGGCCATCTGGTACACATGGTGATTTCCAGGACAGGACAGCCAAGTCTACATAGTGAGTCCCTGGGGTGGGTGGTGGGGAGCTGTAGAGGTGGGGGATTACCTATAGGGCCACGAGTTAAAGTAGTAGATAATTAAGTTATCTTAAAAACAAACAAACAAATGCCCTGGGATTACCAGTTGATGAAGGGTGAAGGGTGAGAGGGCCCAGGGAAGTGACACATCAGAAGTGGCCAATTCACTGCGTAATGACAAGGCTGAGGTAAAGTATACCTCGACCCAGCTTGTACTTTTATCATACCTGTTTTTCAACACTACATATGAAGTACATTTCTACTCATCTAACTCTCAACATATTAACTATAAATGGGAGATAACATTTCATGTTAGCATATCAAATAAAAAACACAGTAAGCATAATAGGGTAAGGAGACTTGATCTTCGAGAAAGACAAAAGGACCCAAAAAGCCCCTGAGGCTTGCAGTAAAAATGCTTTAAACACTGCCTGAAAACAAAACCAGCTATGTGACTGCAATCCAACTTAGATGCTTAAAGCCTTACATAATCTGCCAGGTATAAGTAGGACAAAACAGAGTTTTGTGTAAAGTGAAGAGAATACTCAGGCTCTGGACTTCCCAAGACTTCCCAGTGAAGCAAACCACCAAGGTGAAGCTGCATGCCTTCTAAGGGCTGGAGTTTGCTCTGAAACGGTAGGTCCAAGTGACTCTCAAGCTTCTTTTCAAAAGCTTTCCCTTTCAAAAGCTCTCTGACCATATGAAGTAATACATTTTATCGCTGATGACTGATAATCTAAGGGACAAATACAAACCAGTTATCATCTGTCATTTAGCTTTAAGGTTCCGATTCATTTTGAACATTAGAACTGAGATCATTCAGGAGTTTGTAAGGGCTATCAAGATAGCGGGGGTAAAGGTTAACTAACTGCCAAGCCCAACTCATAACCTGAACTTAATCCCTGGGACCCATATGGTAGAAGGAGAGAACCAACCTCAAACTGCCCTTTAACCTCACCCAGGCACAGCGGCCCAAGGCATCTTGCTGTGTCTTTGAAAAAACACATACCTGAGGACAGATTGGGGGATCCTTTGAACTGGTCTACTCTCACTAATCTAAAGGCCACAGGCCAAATTATAGGTGTAACACTAATAAACACAATGATCAGCACAGAAGACGAACACTGGACTGATTTTATCAGTCTAACTCCAGGAATAGCATCTACTTGAAAAATAGGCTGGTGAGTAGTGAAATCATCCTTAAATTTGCTATTGCCGTGATGTACATCACCAGACACAGTAGCGGGCACGGCTGGCGTAACCCATCCCTGACCAGCCTCTGAGGGTTATGCCACCACTGTACTTCAGGCTCTTACCTGGTAGGCATCTTTCCTCTGCTTTTCTGATATTAAGAATTTGGAATAATTGAGGGACTCTAAACTATGACATAATGACCATCAAAAGAGAAGGACGAGAAGGCCTAGTGAAAGTTAAGAGTACTTAATGCTCTTGCAGAGAACAGCTCCCAAATGCCACTCCCATGGGATCTGATGCCGTCTTTACGCTTCCATGGGCACCGGCATGTATGTGGTACACAGAAACTCAAAGCCCCCCCACCACACACACACACACAAATTTAAAAACCCAACAGCCAGCAGGAGGTGGTAGCATAAACTTTTAATTCCAGCATTCAAGAGGTAGAGGAAGAAACAGGTGGCTCTCTGCGAGTTAGAGGCCAGCCTAGTCTACATAGTTGAGTTCCAAGATAGCCAGGACTATAAAGAAAAACCCTGTCTTGTAAAACAAAACAAAAACATACATCTTTAAAAAAAAAATACATGGGGAAGAGAGTTAGGGTGTGTGTGTCAGGATCAAGTGTGGAGAGAGACGGGAGAGAAAGGAGAGAGGGTCAGGAGAATGAATGGAAATTTGCAGCTGCCAGGGGTAGGGGAGTGGAGGGCATCTTGAGAACATGCCAGAGACCTGGGATGAAAGAGGCTCCCAAGAATCAATGGGGTTGACTTTAGCTTAAACTCACAGCAGTGGAGATACAGAACCTGAAGGGGTTACCTCCTGCAGCCAGGAATGAATCCCAGTGGAGTGATAGGGACACCAACCTACCCCCAAAACTTTTGATCAAGATTTAGCCTGTCTATAAGAAATGCAGGGACAGTGATGGAACAGAGACTGAGGGAATGACCAATAAATAACCAGCCTAACTTGAGACCCATGCCATGGGCAACCACCAATCCCTGACCCTATTATGCTTGCAGGCAGAAGCCTAGCATAACTGTCCTGAGAGGCTCCACTAAGCAACTGGCTGAAACAGATGCAGAGACCCACAGTAAAACACTGAACAGAGCTTAGGGACTCTTATAGAAGAGTTGAGGGAAGGATTGGAGGTTCCAAAGGGGATAGGGATTCCACAGGAAGACCAACAGAGTCAACAAACCTGGACCTTTGTGGGGTCTCAAAGACTGAACCACCAACCAAACAGCATACATGGGCTGGCCCTCTACACATATGTAGCAGATGTGCAGCTCAGGCTTCATGTGGGTCCCCAACAGCTGGAGACGGGGCTGTCCCTAAAGCTGCTGCCTGTCTGTGGAATAAGTTCCCTTAACTGGGCTGCCTTGTCTGGCCTCAGTGTGAGAAGATATGCCTAACTCTGCAGAGACTTGATATGCCAGGGTACGGGGATACCCAGGGGGGCCTTCACCCTCTCATAGAAGAGGACAGGGGCACTGGGAGGGACAAGAACTGAGTGAGGGGGAAACCAAAGAGAGGGGGCAGTGATCATGATGTAAAGTGAATAAAAAACATGGAGAAAAACCCCACAAATAATGACAGGTTAAATAGATAAATACAGAATTGGGGGCTGGGAATGTAGCTCAATTACTAGAGTGCTTGACTAGCATGCATGAAAAAGTCCTGGGTCCAATCCCCACCATCCCATAAATCTGGGCACACTAGTACACATCTGTAATCTCACACACTGCAAGTTCAAGTGTCCTGGGCTACAGTAGACTGTCTCAATTAAATTAAAAGGAAAATTAAAGACCATCATAAATAAGGTGCCTTCATTTCTGACAAAAGTCACATTAAGAAATAAACTACCTTACATTCTCCATACTAAGACTCATTTTACTCTTATCAGTAATAGCTCTTCAGGAAGGAGTCTTCTAACCAGCCACCAAAACTATGCTTAGCATGATTAAATGGCCCACAGTGACAGTAATAAAATAACAACTACTGCTCACTAAATGCCTTTGTTCTGTTCTAGACTTCAGAAATCAGAGGTAAGGTCGTGTAGGTCTTGCTCACTGACTTCTATGCCCTAGAAAGACAAAGGCCTGCCACATAGGTATGTTATACATTAAAAAAAATTCAACAGACATGTGAAGGGAAAGCCATTTAATGGAGTTCTCAGAAAGCAAGGGAAGGTATAGCAGAGCCATTTAAATCTCTCCACAGAAGATGGAAACAGGTTTTTCAAAGGCAGTAAACAGTGATGGTGATGGGTACCATTGTCAGTGTACCCTCATTCTTTCCACAACACTTTTATAACACGTGTGCTCTCATGACTGAAAAGTCTCCATCCAAATAGCTCACAGGCATTAAACTCACTCATTCTGAAAGTCTTCAGAAATGTTTTGGGAATTGGTCATTTTGTAGTACACACTACATAATATTCCATCTACAAGCAAACTTGCTAAAACCAGGATCCTTTTTCCCTTTAGGTAATGAATACTGACTCCTAATTAAACTTTCAGACCCATGGGAGACAGTTGTACCAATTTCTCACAAGACAAAGGGTGGCAATCTAAGAGCTTCTATGAACTGTTAAAAGGACTTCTCAAGGAATTACTGGTAAATTAATCCAGGTATCTAAATGCAGAGTAAGCGTCCCAAACATGAACTTCAAATTCTAAGAGGGGAGTAGAAAAGAGAGCTGTCTGTTCAAATGATAAGTACTTCAGTGACTGAAGTAACATCTTTTTAAAAAACTTTCTGTGGCTTATTATATAAAAGTTCATAATCAGACAGAAGAAGGTTAGATGGGACGCAGAGTTTCCCATCATCCAACCTGACTTACAACTCCATTTTAGATCATCAACACTTTACATATTACCTTAATGAACTTAAAGCTAATCCTGCATGACATAAATTTTAGAGTAAGCCAAGGTCATGGAAAGTATCCAAAACTGCAGTAAACAGAACAACATCCTGGTGTTTTAGAAAGTGTGTGTCCCATCTTTCCAAGTTCTGTTTAGGAATCTGGGTTTGCAACAACACAGTATCTGACAGCTCCATCAAGAGCTATGGATGCCCAACTGTTCTGATACAGATTATCTAATCTGGTTCACTTAACAGTAGTGAAACTGACAGATCAATGCCTTTATGATGAAACCAAGAACATAAGGTTCCAAGAGTAACTTTTCGTGACCAAGGATGGTACCTGACTGAAGTGGGAGAACTATGCCATTTCCATCCCCAGACTGCTGCAATTTCTACAGCGCTGGCTGCCTCGGCCCCTCCCCAACTGCTACTCATTCTTTATACCTCAGCACAAGCAACAATGCAGTAATGCCATTATCTTCAAGTACAGAAAGTCATGTCAAAATATTTCCCTCAAATTTCAGTCCTGCCCTCTGAGTTCCTGACCGAATGTCTCAAAAGCCTTTACAGGTTGTAACTACTTTGGTCTTGCCTGACACTTGCAATCACAATGTAATTTGGTACCACAAAAGGGAAAGACAGTTTTCTTTGGTGAAAGCCCAGGAACACTGTAAGAAGCGTCAGAATCTCTAAATCCATCCACTCTGCATGCAGTAAAATGCTGGCCAAAGAGCAGAAGGAACTCAAAAGGATGAGGGTAACTGGGGGCCTACTACTTTATGACCCATTTTCAAATTTGATGCCACCAAAATGTATTTCCTTTTTTTTTTTTTTTTTTTTTTTTTTTTTTTTTTGGTTTTTGGAGACAGGGTTTCTCTGTGTGGCCCTGGCTGTTCCTGGAACTCACTCTGTAGACCAGGCTTGCCTCAAACTCAGAAATCAGCCTGCCTCTGCCTCCCAAGTGCTGAGAATAAAGGCATGTGCCACCACGCCCAGCCAAAATGTATTTTCATATCAAAAATTATTCAGAAAACTAGAACTAAAAGCCACAATAGCAAAAAACCACTGAAATTTTATAATTTGAGTGAGTTTATTATTTAGCTATAAACAACTATTCTTAATCACAGTTATATTACACAAAAGACTAGGCATTGAAAAGCAGGAAAAATATCTATATTTAATGCTCATAGTAGTGGCTTAAGTATTAGACAACATAAAATTTTATCTTCATCTGAATAGTGGCTGGTCTTGTTAAATACTTGCCTTTTGGAATTTTCCCACAGCCATAAGAATAAAAAACAAATAAAGAAACCAGAAGTGCAAGGCACCCTATTACACAGGTATCCAAAGTCACTTCGGCAGGGAGTTTCCATGGCTCAGAGACAAAGGGTTTCTCAGAACCATTACTGCAATCTTATTGCTCACTTCTTACTCAACACGGCACAACTAAAGAGGATGTTGCTACCTTCCCACCTTAACTGCCTTATGTGTTGTTCCTGTGACAGCTGGAGTCAACAGAGATAAGTCTGGCTTCTGAAACAACTGAAATGCCAACTTTATTTTTAAAGTTATTATAAATGTTTCCATATTATCTGATTCTAAAAATTTTGCAAGAGATGCATATTAGTTAAAGCTAGAGAATGAGTAACTAAACCTGAGTGATAGGCTTAATCAAATATGACAACAGAAACAAACTGTACACACTCTTAACAGTTTAATGAAATTCTCATTTGAGGGAGCTTACACTAAAACTCTTCAGACAAAAATGCCAGACAATCTAAAAGTCTTTTCATATGCTGATTAGCCTAGGTGCCTAGGTGGGAAAATATCTCAGATTCTTTACTCCGTGAGAGTGCTGCTGATCAACATCTGCTTCAGTAAGGACAAGGAGAGATTAAGGGTAGAAAGGAATTTAGATTGCGCTTCCATTTCTAGATCACTGAGCTGTAGGCACACTAGTCAGGGAAGTGGGATAAACTTACATGACTGATTGTAGACTGGACAGCCTTAACATAATGGCTTAGTTCTCGATCCATTTTAGCAAACTCAACCATGGCCTTGTCCATACTGTATTCACTACTCACTTCAGCTGAAAGAGAAAAAGAAGCCACCATTATTGTCTTCTACTTCAGATGCCACATCTGGAAAAAGTTCAAACATAATCATTCAAAGGCTAACTTGTAAAGTACTGCACTTTTCTTCAAAAGCCCTTCAACAATCAACTTTGTCTATTTGTCTGTCTCTCCCTTCCCAGAGCTTTCCAGGCGTCTGAGAGCAATTCCCAGGTATTTGCCTCTTTCGTGTGACATCCTGCTCTTCTTTCCTCACCTCTGTTCTTCAGAGAATGAGACAAATTCCTATGGCTTTCCTAGGCTGTCATCTGACACACACACACAAACCCACTGCATTGTTCTTACTAAAGAGAATGAATGATTAAAAAGAAAAACAAAATGAGCTGCAAAACTATTAAGTTCTGGTCTCTGGCCCCTCCTGCAGCACATCAAGAATATTGATTTCCAAGCCAATGCACACATGGAGAAGACCCACCAATCTTACTGCGTGCTCCATGAGTCTTCCTTCTACTATTTCCTCCTGCTTACGCTATGCTAGTCTTCACTGTGTTTCTCAGCTCCTCCAGACATTCTCTGAGCTCTGGAGCCTTAGCTGAAGCTGCCCGCAGGTCACAAATGGCCAGCAGAGATCCTTCTTCAGGCTTTAAACTTTATAAATAAAAAGTGGCCAGGATAGACTAGAGAAGGAAAAAGAGACCCACCAAAAGTACTTGTCACTGGATTCCACAGCATATATTTACACCACAAAAGTCCCCCACCTAGGGCTGGAGAGATGACTCAGTCAGTCAGAGCACCTTCAGCTCTTGTTGTGGATCTGAGCTCAGCTCATAATGCTTGAAACTCCGGGGACTGGAAGATCTGATACCCTCTCCTGGCTTCCTTGGACATCTGCACTCACATGCATGTAAGCTCTCCCTCCCACCACACATCCAACTCCACATACACACAATTAAAGATAAAATACATCTTTTAAAAACTGCTCCATTTAGCCAGATCTGGTGGCAGAGGCAGGTAACCCTAGCACTCAGGTGGTTAAGGAAAGAGGTAGAAATTTAAGGTCAGCATGGTGTATTTTACCTCATCTCAACACCCCCACCCAACACAAACATACACACACACACACACAGAGAGAGAGAGAGAGAGAGAGAGAGAGAGAGAGAGAGAGATTGATTCACAAAACCCTTTCTACTATTTACCAGACTAAATCTGAACATCCTTCAAGAACTGAGCTCAAATCCCATCTGTTCGAAAAGTATACCAACCTAGAAGAAACTATTTGCTTAATTTATCTTAGCACCTACATTTCCTATTTTGGCACCATAAATAATCATGCCTTTCTTATCCCCATCTTTCTCACTTATTCATGGACAAGAATGGTGTATTAGTGTTCTGAGAGCCAACAACGAGTTGCAGAATTAATATTTCTTCTATATTTTCCTAGGATCATTATTTTCTAAATCTGGGATTGTCCTACATGATATTCTGGTGAATTAAAATAAAGAAAACATATGGTATATACTCATTTGTCTACTCTACTTTCACTGTAATTTTTTTTCATCATTAAAAAAAAAAAGAACTACCAAATCTGGGTGGGGTAGGAGACAGAGTCACACAAAGATGTTAAAACCCTTCTCTGCAGGACCAGCACTAGAGAGGCTGGCGCAGACGACCAAGCACGGGAAGTAATGGCCACGAGGAAACAGAACATACACGCACAGTGATACCAACAGCAGCAACGGTAGTGCATGCTTCATTAGGCACCAGCACCATGCACAGCATATTGTATTTATGGTACAGCTTACAGCACCATATCTGGCTAAGTGAGACAGGTGGTTGGTTACTTTGTTTTTTCAATACTAGGGATTAAATCCAGGGCCTCACACATACCAAGCAAGAATTTTATCACTGAGCTACATCCCCGGCCCCTTTAAGTTTCCCTGACTGGTCTTGAATTGACTATGTAGTTCAAATGGGTCTTGAACTAGGGCTCTTCTTGCCTTGGCTTCCAACATAGCTGGTGTTACAGGCTCATACCATAGACCAACCAGAGATGGGAAGTTTTTACTTGCTTTATACACAGAAGAAAGCTGAATTACTGTGTTCTAAGCAACAAAGGTACCAAGCAGAAGAATGAAACTTCTGAACTCTGACTTTCTAATGGCAAAACAAAGATGCTACTCTGTTGGACAAAACAGAATATGATCAAGACTCTAACTCCTTCACAAAGATTTAAGGCAATCTGTGAGCGTCAGCTGAGCTTCCAGTTTAGACCCTTAGACCTATACTTCTAAGTAGGCTACTGGGAATTTGACTTGGAGGCTTAGGGGACCTGCTCTGGAAGGCTCTTTCTAAATTTCTCAAATAGAAGAAATGGGTAAGAAAATAAATGCTTCCCCCAGGTTAGACATACACGAAGTTTTAACACAGAAAAAGCATCTTTTCCCATCCTCACAGGTAGTTTAAGGTGCTATGACAACAGTCACATCACCGACTGAATGCTAGGAGAACATCAGCCAAGTCCAGATGCTGAAAAGTCAAGGGTACACAAGTCTAAGCACTAGCAACCAAGCACACAGACGGAAACTACTACAAACTCCCTGTCAGGTCACAAAGAGAACTATAGAGAAATGGTCAGGAATAAAAGTCCTACAAAAAAACCTCCTAAGCAGCACTCATGATCAGAAATAACTTTTATTACACATATCTAATTGCTCTCCCCCAGCTAAACAAGGTCTGAGAGGGGTGGGAATATTGAAATTTCTTCAATATGTCATCCTACAAATGTATTAGACCCAACCCTTTCTCTCAGTAATTGAATGAACCTACATGAAGTTAATGAATATTGATTTCCAAGCCAATGCACACATGGAGAAGACCCACGGGAACTCAAGGCCTCTGGGAAACCTGTCACCTGACACATTAAGAAATTGTTCCAAGAAGTTATTAAAGTTAGTAAACAACTAGCTGAAATATGTCCCCCTACCTCCAACCCAGCAAACCAAGTCCAGAGGGCACAGATAATCCCTGCTCTGCATTGTAAAATTCTAGCTGTCTGTAAGCATGCCAGCACTAGGCTATTCTACAAACCTACCCAATAATGCCGATCAGACCTATTTCTAACACTATGCAGAACCACTGTAGCCTGCATGACCTCATATACATTATAAGTGTGGCTTAGTCCAGAAAGAGCCCTCATCCCTTGAGGACAGTTTCTGTTTGTTTTTGTTTTTCCTACTCAAGGGCAAACTCCCAAAAAAACAAAACAAAACACCCCAAGACAAAGAATAACAGAATCACTGGAAGAGAGCTTCATTTTAGATTGAAATACTCTCATGCTTACATAATTGGAGAAGTCTCTAACTGGATGAAGCTGGCCTGCTTATGGTTTTCCTAAAGGCAGACAAACCTATAATTATGCAATCTTAGCAGCCACGCTATTCATTAGACACGTCATCTGTTACTCAATGCTAAAATGCACCAACAGCAATAACTCTTACTATTCTCTGCTTTGAAGCACTGAAAGAGCATTGAAGGTATATTAAGCAGAAATGGGTGACTTAGTGCTAGAATCAAACCCAACTTCAAACAAAATTTATAGGCTTTAATGAGAGGAAGATAATGGGCTGAGGAGGGAACAAATATGAATGTTTGAAGGTGAAACTGTAGCCACTGATGCCAGTTGTCCCCGTGTAGAAGAGCATGGCAAAAGTAGAGACTGGTCTGAGAAAGGAGGGCAGGAGGCAAATAAGCTGCTTTTATGGACATGGACTCTCAAGGAGGAATAACTTCCAAGTTGTGGCTAAGAACCGTAGGTGATAAGCATGGCAACATGGGGTCTTAATGTGGCGCAGTGTGGGGGAGCATGAGATTTTTTTCCCCATTCAGATGCAGTATTGTCCAGGGTTGATTCATGCCTGTTTGTTCAGTATTTTCTAAGCCACTGGTTGAAAAGCAGAAGCAGGTGGGGGAAGCAGTTCTTATCATGGCATGTCCTTGTCCACCTGGTCATGATCAACAGAGCAACCCAACTGCCATTCCAGACCAGCAACCAGGTTAGTGAGGGAGGGGGGTAAGAGGCACACTTCTGGACCTACTTATTCTAAACAGGGCCTTCCCTAACCACAGGGGTGCTGTTCCTGCAGCCCATGGAATAAACTTCCCTAAGGTCTAGCTCTGGGGGTTGGGAAATAGAGCTGAAAGTCACTTACAGTCTCTAGGCCTTTATTAGCCCAGCCTTCACTAAAACATCAAAATGTAGGCTTGCCCTCCTTGTCTCTCCATGAAACCACATACAAAGATCTTGCACTTCACTACACCTCACATGTGTTTCTGAGGTGCCCTCTCTAACGTCTCTCTACTGTCCAAAAGAGGACCTAGTATTCCAGCCCTTATCAACCCATAAAATCTCTTTACCTTTCCAAGTAGGACATGTGCGAACACACACACACACACACTAGTGAGACACACCCTCAAGACAAATGTCACCTACTTATTCTTCCCACCTGCATATCTAATCAGCTGCAAGGCTTTGTCCAGGGTCAAGCTGCTTTCCAAAGTTTTGTTCTAAACAAACAACAAGAAAACTGTGGGATCAGGTTAATTTTTCTATTCTACAAAGCCACACACAAGCATGTCTGAACAGAAACAACCAATTACATGGAGTTGATTAAATTCAGCAGCATGTATTTTATTAGTGACTTACCAAGCTAAGACAAAGCAGACATTTAGTGTTGCTAAGGATTGCTGACTGTGAGTCAACATGACTCACACACTTAGAAGAATCTGATAAACACTAAATGTCATAAAATACACAGACCATTTTGGCAAGGAAGGAGGAGGGTGGCAAGGGTTGCCTGACTTTAGTTTAAATTCCTTAGAATAAATGGCACACATAGCCAGAAAATTTTATTTTCTAAAGACTGGGAATAAGTATTTCCGGATCTCTTTATATGAGAATTTGATTCTTCCATATTTTCTGTAAAAGACATTTACTTTTTCTTTTTTGGAGAAATACAAACAGATGACAGTATAAACAATATTCTTAACTTCTCTGTGTCAAAATCAAACCAAAACCTGAATTCTCTGTAAAATCAGATCCAATTACCTACATCTAGTGACATCTATCTGTGTGTCTCCTGACAGACAGATATTAAGCAATCTACACTCATCAGGAGTTGAATTTAATGACTTACTCAGTGCTTGAGCAATCTTTAATAGAAACTTGGTTACTTCTCACTACACCGAACTTCAAAGTTGTAATTATTCCTCCACACAGATATTAGTGTGGTAAAATTAAAACTGAATCCCCATGTTCTAAGTGCCTCCCACTAGAAGTAAGAGTGCAGTATCAGGTGTATGATATAATCAGTTAGCAGCTGGTTTCTTCCCAAAGTCCAGGAGGGAAATCCTGCCATCTGCCTCCCCACAGTCCTCCCATCACATAATAACACAGACATGGGAAGCTGCACAGCACAGAATTGAAGGAGCAGCCTGCTTGATTACTTTCTTGTGGACTGTGTAGTCTTTGGAAAGACTGTTTCCACACCTCTATAATGGGTATCAGAATAGTATTGAGAGATGGCTGAGTGGTTAAGAACACTTGTGATTCTTGCAGGGGACCAGGGTTCAATTCCTAGCACCCGCATGACAGCTCACGAGAGCCTATAACACCTGATGCAGGAGATCTGGTACCCTCGTTGCCCTCCATCAGCACCAGGAATGCATGTGGTGTACACTCATTCATGCAGGCAAATACTCATACCCATAAAAATGAAATGCAACCCTCTTAAAACAAGAAAAAGATAAAGAATAGTACCAAATTTTCATAAAGTTGTTATCATGTAGGTACAGTGCTCAAAGAAAAGCCTGGCTTGACATAAGCACTAACCAGCTATATTTGTACTAAATCCATTACAGAGTAGATAGCTCATCTGCAAATATAATTAGTCTAAATCCTAAAAGCATTTTGCCCTCAGAACTAAAAAGTTTCAAGTATATATTAACTTGCAACAAGATGAACCCATAGACTTCAAACCTCAATGAGAAGTGTTGCAGACACTCCTTTCCAAGCTCAGAAACTCCTTTACCTGCAAATGGCTACTGAGCACTTACTACGCATCAGGCAGGGCAGCTACCACTGCCACACGAGGCAAAGAACCTTAGCAGAAGGCCATGGCTGTGCACCACACTGGGGTAGAGGCTAAACAAATGGTTTCAGGGCTTCCCTGAAACTGACTGATTCAGAGTTATTCTAGTCAAAGGAAAACACTGATGATGAGCAAAGAAAGCCATGAATGGAAAAAATGAACAATCTTGAATGGGCACTGACTATGTACGAGGACCTGTGAACACACTACCTCCTGCTCCAACATAATTTGGGCACTATTAAGCATACAATAAAGATAAGGAAATTAACTCCCAGAGAGGTGAAATCATCTGGTAGGTCATGGAGTTAATAAATGTAGAGTTATGACTTGAAGTCAGCACCAGGCACAAAGCACAGTGTATGAACTACCACAGACACAGACAAACACACTTGATACAGAAGCCATGGAGAAATGAGTGTGTTGTTCTTTGTCTAGAGGCTTTTTGTTGTATTGCCTTCCAGTAAGAGAAAAGGACACATGGGAAAGGGACTGTTCACTGTGCTCCTCCTCAGATTTGGCGTCCCTTCACTCTACAGACAGCTACCTTTGTGAGACATCTGCTGGCGCTCCATAAACTACCGTGGCAAAGGTGTCACAAAATCAGAGAAATGAATGCTGCCAGTTACTAAAGCACCATAGGCTCTTCTCATCTTAAAACACATCCTTAGACTCTCTTGGTTCCCTCGAGTTTTGAGGGTCAGGTCTTTGATTTGACTCAAACACATTCCTCACATCCCAACCATTTATTTCTTCCTACTAGACTGGAAAAAAAAATTAAGTTCAAGGCAGGAGCAATATTCACAGCAGCACTTCCCAACTAACAACGTTTCTGTCTGTGCCGAGTCTTACTAGGACTTGCAGACCCAGAAAAGAGGTTTAAGGAACAGAGTTTGGCTTTGATTCTGGTCCAACACTAACGCTCCTGCATGAATTTCTGGCAAGAAAGACGAAAAGGAATCTCTTCTGAATAAGCCTACAATGGTTCCTGAGAAACTTAAAGAGGATACTGGTGAATCATCCAACCCAATACCTCAAACACAGAAGACCTGTGAAGACTGAAGGCTATTTTTCTCTATTAATCATACTTTCTAATATTCTCAATATAAATTTATCTCACTTAAGCTAGTAAATGCTGAATCATGTGGTTTACCCATATATTTAAAGGCAATGTTTAAGATTAATAAAGCATATGGCTGAAAACTGAGATGATATACTACTCTGGTGTCTACAGCCCGCAAAGCTCTCTGCCTAGAGTCAACACTGCTATTGGGTTCCTGACTGTAATCTCATAGAGCTATTCTGTGTATTACATGCCACCTTCTGAAGATGACTACAGACACATCAAAATAGTAAAAGACAGAATGGAAACAAGGACTCAAAGCATGACATATTAGGAAAAATTACTTTCATGTCTCCCAGTGAAATCATAGTGTTCTTTAGTGGCCTAAGAACATGCCTCTTTTAACTTCCAGGATAGCTACTCTACAGTACCAACATAAAAGCAAACAAACCAAGTTCCACAGAAAAGCAAGGATAGGGGTGCTAGACAAGGATCACGAGTTTAATAATTGAGCTAAGCAAGTTCAGTAGTAATGAAGTTTCTACTCAGTCATCCAACAGTGATTATTACCAAGCACAGACTCCATGCCTAGCATCTGCTGTATCCTGAAGAGCGGTCAACAGGGCAGTGCTGGATCTTCTTACAAAGAGCATTGGCAAATTTTTACCGCATTCAGAATGTCCTCAAGAGCACTGACACAACCACTAGGGCTCTGTCTGACTCAGTGTGATCAGAAAGTCTGTTCCACAGGTTAGCTACTCTGATTATTGGAACCCTGCCAGAAGAGACTAGGTTAGCACCAGACAAAGATAACAATAAATCTGAACTCTCTACACATTAAATGATTTACACCTCAAGCCTAAATATACAGTGAATTTATTCTTGCTCTATGTGGTTCATGGAACTACTATAGGCACATTAATTTGTTTCCAATGTAATAGCCCTAAATCAGCAATAATATCCAGGATTGTTTGTCTTCCCTTCTTTAAAAATCTCGTATCAAAGAAATAATGAATATAGTCACTTAAGTCTACTAAAAACTTGTCAGGGAATTTGCTGGTAAGTGAAACAGATTCCTATAATAAAATGATCACCTACTATGGTGTCTAGCTTGGGGAAACAATTATAATCAAATCTAAAATAAGAAATAAAGAACTATTAATATTTACTAAGCAAGTGGTTCTTACCTCCAAGGTACCAATTATAACACTGAGCAGTATTTATAAAATGGGAGGATATAGTATATCATAACCCACACACAAGCACCCAGCTACAGCACCAAACAGATCAAGAACAACTTCTTTCTTTCTTTCTTTCTTTCTTTCTTTCTTTCTTTCTTTCTTTCTTCCTTCCTTCCTTCCTTCCTTCCTTCCTTCCTTCCTTCCTTTCTTTCTTTCTTTCTTTCTTTCTTTCTTTCTTTCTTTCTGGTTTTAGACCTTTATTGTAGAAAGGCAGGGAGAAAGAAGAGAAGGTAGAAAAAGAGAGAACAGCAATTTCAAGACTTAAATCTTGATGTCACTGTGGCTGCTGCTCCCATCTCTAACTGAAGCTACTTCTGTCTTGATTGTTTTTTCCAGTTACTGTTATACTTCCTGTGTGATCTACTTTGCCAATATTTTTCTCTCTAATCCTTTTTCCAACTAATCAATTCTATTTCTTTGATGTTTATCAAAAATCTGCTACAATACTCTTACTTTTATCAATGGGTGAGCAGGTTATTCTCTGGTCTGAAGCAACCAAATTTAAAAAAAAAGTACAAAAAAAAGTTGTGATCGTGTACAAAGAGAAAGGGAAGAGGGTGGCTAGAAGCCTATGATGGACACTAGTAGAGAAAGGGAAGAGGGTGGCTAGAAGCCTATGATGGACACTAGAAGCCTATGGTGGACACTAGAAGCCTATGATGGACACTAGTAGCCTATGATGGACACTAGAAGCCTATGATGGACACTAGAAGCCTATGATGGACACTAGAAGCCTATGATGGACACTAGAAGCCTATGATGGACACTAGAAGCCTATGATGGACACTAGTAGACCTTAGTTTCTTGAGGAAGCTTCCAGGCTGAAGGAACAGGAAACCAACCAAAGTCTCAGCTGACTTTTGTATACAGTGTGGATTATAACATCCTCAGGGTATGGAGAGGACCCGCTGCAAGTCCAGTACTACCTGATGGAGGTATAATATAAGGCTACAATAAGGAGGTACGGTATCAGGATAATCAGTATTGGCAGAAGCACCAACAGAAGAGAGTTCAAAAGCAGAGACACACATACATGGACAGCTGACCTAACAAAGGTACAAAGGCAAGTCACCAGAGGGAAACTTCTGCAAGTGGTACTGGAACCATGGGCTACTAAAAGGAAAAGAGAGACAGAAAGAGGAGTGGGGAGAAAAGGGGGGGTAAAGGGCAAAGAAAAAAAGAGGGGTACAGAGGACAGAAAGGGAAAAAATGAAACAGATACATACCTTATACAAAGTGCAAAACATAAAACTTTCAGAAAAAACATATAGAGGAAAACCTTTAGACTCAGATATGTTACCCAAAGCACCATTCATATGAGAACAAATTGGTAAACTGCATGTCATCAAAATAAAATTGCATGTCTTTAAAATAATCTGTTGAGAATATAGACTGGAAGAATCTTCTCCAGAAATTGTATATTTGTTGAAGAATCTATACTCAGAATATACAATATCTTTAAAGTGCAATAAAGAAAAAAAGACAGTCCAATAACAAATAGGAACAAAAAACAATAGCAACACAACCAGAGACGAATGTCAATGAAGCACATGAAAGAATCTCCAGTTTTATTAAAAACTAGCCAAATATGTCAAAACCAGGACAGCAAGCCACCACTCAGTAGCCACTGAGGTGGCTAGCCCTCTGAGGTCTGCCTGGACCTGGCTTTGCAGAGGGAGCAAGAATTACAGCTCTACTCTGTTCCACAAAGCCATCACTAACTACTAGGCAATGATCTTATTTAAAAAAGCACATTTAATATAATTTATGCTTATCACAATGACTCCCAGACTTTAGAGTACACTGTCTCAGTGTCCTCAGCATGATTTGACAAGCTTTCTCTGGATTTTGAAACAGGCTTACTAAGTATAATACACTGTCCTCACTCAGGATCCTCCAGCCTTGGCCTCTTGGGTGCTGGAATGGACATGTCAGTATAATACACTGTCCTCACTCAGGGTCCTCCAGCCTTGGCCTCTTGGGTGCTGGAATGGACATGTCAGTATAATACACTGTCCTCACTCAGGATCCTCCAGCCTTGGCCTCTTGGGTGCTGGAATGGACATGTCTGACAGTCATCAGTGCAATTTTTATGTAAAATGGGGAAACATTCTCTTTTAATGAATAATAATTTATATTATTACTATATAAATCTATATTATCAATATATTTATTATTAACAAATGATTTGTTAATAAAACAAATATCAAGCCGGGCGTGGTGGCGCATGCCTTTAATCCCAGCACTCGGGAGGCAGAGGCAGGTGGATTTCTGAGTTCGAGGCCAGCCTGGTCTACAAAGTGAGTTCCAGGACAGCCAGGACTACACAGAGAAACCCTGTCTTGAAAAACCAAAAAATAAAAAAATAAAAAAAAAATAAATAAAAATAAATAAATAAATAAAACAAATATCACTCCCTCCCCCTCAAAAAAAGCAAACAAAGAAATAAAGATAGAAACAAAAGCCAGCAATGAAGAGTCTCTTGTCAGTTCGCTGGTGCGTGGCATCTTTCTAGCTCCTGTCTTCTGTAGTTCAGTGGTTCTGAGTACCAGCAGCTCAGGAGCACCTACCTATGATCTGCCTATGAAATTGTCAATCACAGAGTGCTAGACCAGAGACTGAGAGCAATCCTGGGGTACAGTCTAAGACAGATAGGGACAAGTCCTATAGGCAGCCTGTTAAGGCAGGGGAAGATGTGAGGGCCGCTGTTCTAATATGGGATTTAAAGTTGGAGACACACACTGCCTTTTTGTCTTAGATTCTTTTCTTAATAGAATCTAAGACCAAATAAATAAATAAATAAATAAATAAATAAATAAATAAATAAATACCATTGTTTTCAACAAAGCTAGAACTCAATCAGTGGTTTCTCTATTTTTATGCTGCTAAATTATTTTAGGCCATTATTAAACTAGAAAACTAAAATTGGGTGTGAAAACCCATAAATAATGCATTCTACAAAAGTGTTTGTTTTAAAATAAGCTTTGCTCCTAAATACCCTAGCCATTCACTCATATCTATTTTTGAAACTGCACCAGCATTCTTCCAAAGTCTCTAGATTTGCTTCTAGTTTTAGCTACAAATTGTCACTTTCCAGTGAACATCTGTGAGGCTTTTAATTAGCCTCCCACAAATGGATACATTAAAAAAAATCTAGTTAATTTCTGAAGCTTTTCATAAAGACAGTATAAAAACAAAGAGAATGAGGAAACACAGGAGGCTAAATCAGGACATCTGGGCCTGTCAGTGTTGTGCTCTGACTGTGGGTTAAACACTGACTCTTTCTGGGGCTCAGTCACCTCATTTAAAAAGAAGGAATTGAAATAAATGGCCTAAAAAGTCCATTTCAAGCTGAGGTACTGAAAAAGCTGCAACCTTACTCTAATGTTCTATAACTGTTGAACTTCTACATTGAAGAGCTATTATAAAATTGTTTTCCTTAAGTATTTATCTATACTTTAAATTTTAAAAATTAGAACTGGAGAGATGGCTCACCAGTTAAGAGCACCAACTGCTCTTCCAAAGATCCAGAGTTCAAATCCCAGCAACCACATGGTGGCTCCCAACCATCTGTAATGAAAACTAATGCCCTCTTTTGGTGTGTCTGAAGAGAGTGATACTGTACTCACATACATAAAATAAATAAGTTTAAAAAAAAAAAAAAAAGTAAGAGCCTGGCGTGGTGGCGCACACCTTTAATCCCAGCACTCGGGAGGCAGAGGCAGGCAGATTTCTGAGTTCAAGGCCAGCCTGGTCTACAATGTGAGTTCCAGGACAGCCAGGGCTATACAGAGAAACCCTGTCTCGAAAAACTTTAAAAAAAAAAAAAGTGAATTATAATTCAATTATAAATTATTGAATTATAATTTAAGGGCTGGTGAGATGGCTCGGGTAAGAGCACTGACTGCTCTTTCGAAGGTCCTGAGTTCAAATCCCAGCAACCACATGGAGGCTTCACAACACCCATAATGAGATCTGACGCCCTCTTCTGTTGTGGCTGAAGACAACTACTGTGTACTTATGTATAATAATAAATAAATCTTTGGGCCAGAGTAAGCAGGGCCAGAGCAAGTGGGGCCCACCAGAGCGAGCAGAGGTCCTAAAAACTCAATTTCCAACAACCACATGAAGGCTCACAACCATCTGTATAGCTACAGTGTACTCATATACATAAAATAAATAATCTTTAAAATGAAGAAGAAAAAAGAAAAGCACTTAGTACAGAACCCAGAATAGACTAAACAGTAAGCATTAGCTACCTTACTAATATTACCAAAGGACAGTATTGAGCTTTTAACCAGACTGCTACCAGAAGTGATCTGCAATTCAATTTAGTAAACTACTTTTGGCCAGTTACATACCCAAAGTCAGGGGCTAGGTAGGGTTCATAAATGTCAGAATTACTTAGGATGCTTGTTTCAAACACATATTACTGAGCTTTATTTAAAGTAAATATCCTGGGCTGGCGAGATGGCTCAGTGGTTAAGAGCGCCGACTGCTCTTCTGAAGGTCCGGAGTTCAAATCCCAGCAACCACATGGCGGCTCACAACCATCTGTAACGAAATCTGATGCCCTCTTCTGGAGTGTCTGAAGACAGCTACAGTGTACTTACATACAATAAATAAATAAATCTTAAAGATAAAATAAAATAAAATAAATAAATATTCCAAGTGCTTTCCCACAGGCTGCTAAAGCCATAGTCAGAGGCATTTTTCTATAGCAATTTCAAAGAGAATCTCTCCCCTCAAGAATGTTCAACAGGAGCCGGGCGCACGCCTTTAATCCCAGCACTCGGGAGGCAGAGGCAGGTGGATTTCTGAGTTTGAGCCCAGCCTGGTCTACAAAGTGAGTTCCAGGACAGCCAGGGCTATACAGAGAAACCCTGTCTCGAAAAAAACAAAACAAACAAACAAACAAAAAAAGAATGTTCAACAGGGAAATGCAAATCAAAACAACCTTGAGGTTCTACCTTACACCAAACAGAATGGGTAAGATCAAAAACTCAAGCGACAATACATACTGGCAAGGATATAAAGAAAGAGGAACACTCCTCCATTGCTGGTGGGATTGCAAACTGGTACAGCCACTTTGGAAATCAATCTGGAATTTCCTCAGAAAATTGGAAATAGCTTTACCTAAGACCCAGATATACCACTCCTGAGCATATCCCCCAAAAGATGCCCTACCATACCACAGAGACACATGCTCTACTATGTTCATAGCAGCCTCATCTGTAATAGTCAGAAGCTGCAAACAACCCAGATGTCCCTCAACCGAAGAATGGATAAGAAAATGTGGTTCATTTACATAATGGAATACTACTCAGCTATTAAAAACAAGGACATCATAAATTTTGCAGGCAAATGGATAGAACTAGAAAATATCATCCTGAGTGAGGTAACCCAGACCTAAAATGACACACATGGTATGTACTCACTGATAAGTGGATATTAGCCAAAAAGTTCAGAATACCCATGATACATCTCACTGACCATATGAACCATAACAAGAAGGAAGGCCCAAGTGTGAATACCTCAAACCCTCTTAGAAAGGGAAACAAAATAATCATGGAAAGCAGAGGGAGGGAGGGAGGGAGGGATCTGAATGGGAGAGGGGAAGGGGAGGGAAAAAGGGTAACAGGATCAAGAATGGGGGTGGGGGGAGACAGGAGAGAAGCCCAGAGGGCCAGGAGAATATATAGAAATATGCAACAGTATAGGGTGTGGGGAACCCCTAAGAAGTCCCAGACACCAGGAATGTGAGAGGTTCCCAACACCCAATGGGGATTACCTTGGCCAAAATGCCAAATAGTGGGGAGATGGAATTTAAAGAGACCATCTCTAGTAGATAGACATGGCCCCTATTTGAGGCATGGGGCCACCCACCCATCTTCAAAATTTTTGACCCAGGACTATTTCTGTCTAAAGGAAATGCAGGGGCATAAATGGAGCAGAGAATGAGTGAAAGGCCTTCCAGAGACTGCTCCAACTTGGGATCCATCCCATGTGCAGGCACCAAACCCCAACACTATTGCTGATGCCAAGATGTGCTTGTAGTCAGGAACCTAGCATGGCTGTCCTCTGAGAGGCTCTACTAGCAGCTGACTGAGGTAGATGCAGATACTTACAGCCAATCATTGGACTGGGGTCAGGGACTCCTATGGAAGAGTTAGGAGAAGGACTGAAGGAGCTGAAAGGGATTGCAACCTCATAGGAAGAACAACTTCCTCAAAGGAAGGTCAACTAACCCAGACCCCTGGGAGCTCCAAGAGACTAAGTCAACAACCATAGAGCATACATGGGCTGGTTCGTGGCCCCTGGCACATATGTACCTTGTCTGGCTTCAGTGTGAAAGGATACACTTAATCCTATAGAAACTTAATGCCCTAGGGAAGGAGATGCTAGTGGGTTGAGGTGGGAATGGGTGGGTGGGTAGGGAAATACCCTCTTAGAAGCAAAGAGGAGGGGGTAGGGTGAAGAACTCGTGGAGGGGGGACCAAAAAGGGAGGCAACATTTGGAATGTAAATAAATAAAATAATAATAATAAGAAGAAGAACTTAAAACCCTCCAAGTCTTTGTTCTTCTCACTTGAGAGCTCACTGTAGCTTCCAGTGTTGGCCATGTTGGCCAAGTACCATTCTTATCTTATGCAGCCCTTATGTCTGGATTCTAGTTGTCAGCACTAGAGCCATTCCACTTGTCAGAATCACATCCCAACACAATTGCATAACTCTTTTACCTTGTGTTTGAGAAGCCTGAGCACCTCTTATCTCTTGATTTCTAAAGGTTCCTACCCAACATAAGGGCTAATCCTGATCTCTAAAAACAGAAAGTTCTTTATGCTCATCCCTGACCTGGGAAGGTGACTACAGCCTCATTAGCAGGCCTAGCCTCAGCTTTATACCCATGACTCTGCTACTGGAAAACAGCAGGACTTTAGCATATGTACTATCAAAAAGAGACTACAATCTGTCCAAACACAGAGAGATTTCACCCATGAAGAACTTCAGTTCATTTTTGAATCAGAGTTCTATAGAGAAACAGATCTTATAGAGTGAGTGTGTATGTGTGTGGTGTTGTGTGTGTGATTTACTACAATGCCTTACAGGGTATGGTCCAACTTGTCTCCCAACAGAAAGTCAAAAAACCCAGCAGTTGTTTAGTCCACAACATTGATATGTCACCTGGTCTTTAGTATACATGGGGATCCCAAAGAAGCAGGCTCCAATGCCAGTGAAGGAATGGACTTGCTAGGAAGAGCAAGAGCCAGCAGACAGAAAGCAAGTTTCCTTCTGCATGTCCTTTATATAGGCTGCCAGCAGGTGTGGCTCAGATTAAAGATATATTTTCCCCTCTCAAAAGATCTCGATTAAAGGTGAATCCTTCAACCTCCAAGATCCACTGGTGTATCCTCAAGTTTCTAGTCACTTAAAAAATATCCCTCACAGGTGTGCCTGGCCATGAGTTTTAATTAATTCCATATGTAGTCAAGTTGACAACTAAGAATAGCCATCACAGTGCCTATAAAGCATGAAGAACAACAGGACAGCAACAATCAGGACTGAGAAGATCCTTGGAGAGACTTGACTATGGCAAAAGCTTTAAATCATCTTATAAATGTATGAAGCCAAGGATAGCTTAGTACTCGCCTAATGTGGGAGAGACCGAGGGTTAGATCACCAGCACTGACAAACCAGAAAGAAAACAAAGATACAAAAATCATACAACCATATGACAAGCCTGCCTGAAAGGAACAGAACTGACCTACATAACCACGGACAATGGTGTTTGATACTGTAAGACTAAAGGCAAAAAGAATCATGCAAACCCTGTGAGCAAGTTCAAGTTGCTGTCACAGATGTTAATGACTCTAAAACTGATTTAGTTTATTATAGTGGAGCTAAACAAATAAATGGATGGGGGATGGTGGGAGCCATGTTTTTTAATATTAGGAGGGTGATGTGACAGACTATCCAGAGAGTACTAGAATTTAGCCATGGAATCCTACAGTTGAAGATGTCAGATACGGATGGATACCTGCAGGATGACAGGTTGATGAAGACAGGATGTCAGCCTACTAGCATGCACTTACCAACTTTGCTGAAAAGTGATGTTTTGGTAGAAGCAAACCCAGGGCCCAGATCTTAGTTTCAAAATATCAATTTCCAATAAAGAGAACTAGGACTCTTTGGAGATGTCATTGATAATGTGCCCAGAGTACAGAGAGGACAATACCCACACCCCCTTTTATTAAACATAGATTGTGTCATACAATATAATCTGAACATTGTTTCCCCTCCCTCTACTCTTCCCAGTTCCTACCCACCTCCTTCCCCATACAGATCCACTTCCTTTCTGTCTCTTACTGGGGTAGGGGCAGTGGGAGAGAGGACAAGCTTCTAAAGGATAACAAAACATAGCAAAATAAAATATAATAAGAAAAAACAAACACCAACTTGACTTACTTGTCTGATAAGGCAAGCCAACAGAAAAATTACAGAGCCTCAAGAGAAGGCACAAGAAGGCCTTCTTTTTTTACACACTCAGGACTCCCATAAAAGCCCTCAACCAAAAGCTATAATATACAAGGCAGAGGACTTGGTGCAGACCCATGTAGGCGCTGTGACTGCTGCTTCAGTGTCTCAGAGTTCCTGTGAGCCTTGCTCAGTGGTTTTAAAGGGCCTTGTTCTCCTGGTATTCTGTGTACTGTCTCCCCCACTCCTTCAGTATCCTCTTTGACAGGATTTCCTGAGCTCTGAGGGAAAAGATTTGATGAAGACATCTTGTTTAACTGTGTATTCCAAGGTCTTAGAAAAAACAATTTAAAGAATTCCAACTAATTGTGTAGACATTCACCCTTTCAGGAGATAGGACTTAACTACCTTTTGAATGTGGGCAGAGTTGGCTGACTTGCTTCCAAAAGGCAGTATGGAAACAGGTGGGCACAAAAACACTATTCATGTATGTAGTAAAGACACCGGGCAAACACCGCCAGGGCCAGTGGTGTAGGGTAACACGCTGGGTCCCTCACGGGATGTGATTTGGTGTTTGGTTTCTGTCATCTTCTTTTAAAAACATATAATTGCGCTCAACTCATAAGAAAAACATTAAACTCCAACTGAGGGACATTTCACATAAAGTCAAACTTTTTTTTTAAGGGAAAAGAAAAAGGTTATACAACTCAAGAAGTGACTAAATGCAATGTGGCAGCCAGGACTGGATCCTGGACAATGTATTGAAAAGGGACACTGGGGCTGGAGAGATGGCTCAGAGGTTAAGAGCACCGATGGCTCTCCCAGAGGTCCTGAGTTCAATTCCCAGCAACCACATGGTGCCTCACAACCATCTGTAATGGGATCTGATGCCCTCTTCTGGTGTGTCTGAAGATAGCTGCAGTGTACTCATACAAATAAAATAAATAAATATTTTTAAAAAAGAAAAAGAAAAGGGCCACTGAAAAAAATGTTACTAAAACAGAAGTTTAGTTTGCAATAACACACCAATGTTTTATGTAGCTTTGATAAATGTACTATGCACTAAGGTATGAGCAAGAAAGGGCAGTGGGTAGGGACATCTGGGAACTCTCATTCCAAGTGTTTGTAAGTCTACTATTATTCCAAAATTTAAAAGGATACTTTTTTAAAGGACAGTCTGCAAAATGGGACAAAAGAGACTGCAAAAAAAATCTGTTATTTAGTATACTTTTGTTTGTATGTAAATAAGACACTGGTTAGAAAGTATCCAGTGGCTTAAAACTAAGTATTCAGAATACCAATGAAACACATACACATGTAGCCAGTCTCTGCCCAGGGCCCTTTAAGACAGCAGAGTAACATGTGTCTGTACTCCAGGCCAGGTAGCTGAGAAAGAAGATCACTTGAGCCTACATAGCTTTGGAGGCTAACCTGGGCAACACAGCAAGACCATAGTTCAAAGTAAACTCTGAACAACAAAGGAAATAACTGTCTCAAACCCAGAATAACCACAAAAAGGCAGTCACTTCAAGTCTTCACATGCAGGAAGAAGCAAGCTCTAAGAGATGAAGTGATCATCTAGGTTAGTAGATAGAGAATTTGCATTTTAACTCACGGCTGTATTTTTATACAAAATCAATTCTGACCCTAAGGCTCTATAAGATCTTTTTTTTTTTTTTTTTTGGTTTTTCAAGACAGGGTTTCTCTGTATAGCCCTGGTTGTCCTGGAACTCACTCTGTAGACCAGGCTGGCCTTGAACTCAGAAATCCACCTGCCTCTGCTTCCCAAGTGCTGGGATTAAAGGAGCAAGCCACCACTGGCCAGGCAAGATCCATCTTTTCAAATGCTCAAATAATTACAGCAAAAACAAAGTAACTGACCAATGTGAATACTATGTACCAGCTCAGTAAAGAGTATTTTAGATACATTCCTTAATACTTTACAGCAACTTCAAATATGGCAGGAGTTAGGGAGATGTGTATGAGTGGATGGTTAAGGACCCTACAGGCATTCACTGCTATTTCACATCATCACTATTTATCAAAAAAAAAAAGAAAAAATTAAAAAGTTGCAATGATACTAAAGTGGGCAGTGCTGAGTTTGAAGCCAGTGCATGATTCTGTGGTTCTGAAAGCCCAATATTACCCCAACCAGGCAATCAAAGGATTATGTTTCCTCTGGGGGCAGAGGAGGACCCCTCTCTTCATCTCACCTGGTCTCTCCTGCATATTGGACAAAGTTCATTTCCAAAGAAAAGTGCTGAAGCTTTCACCACTAGTGGTGGCAACAGCTGAAGTTAATCTTCAACCTGAACCACTTGCAGCTCCTGAATCTGTCAGGTACTAGGGAACAAGTCCATGGTTCTCACTCATTTCTGAACATCTTGGGAGCAAAGGTACCATGTGCCCTTCTGTTCCAGACCATCTTTACAAGGATGCTTATGTAAGAACAAGATCTCTCAAAACTGAGATGGTATCTACTTCCAAAAGCTGGGTCCCCTGAGCCTGGGGTCCCTTAGTTGTGACTTCAACCCTCCTGGGCTATCCCATATCAGCTCCAGAGAACATGAGGCATGGAGACAGGAAGGTAAACTAACAGGCATACTATTTGATGTATAACAACAAAAGACTGTCTTTGACTTAGAGGTTTCTTACCTCTCAAGCGCCCATGAAACTTACAGGCAAGTTTGTCAGCTTTCATATTGGAAAAAATACTCACCAATCTTTTCTAGTCTGTTTCTAGTACATGAAACAGCTACTCATCTTTAATGCTGCAATGGCCCATGTGAAACCTGTCCTAAAGGTTCTGTCTCATCTACAATTCCCCACCAACTCTATGGTACCACATTGTTTCTGGGAAAAGGTTTGCATCACCGCACCTTTATAGAACTAGTCCACTTGCTTATCTATATATGATGCCATTCAACAAGTGAGTCCCAGCTCAAACCTCATACTCAGTACACATGAATAGGACTGCTTCAAGCTTGATGCTAAGCTCTATCAAGAGAAGGCATACCAAGACAACAGCAAATCCACACAGCTGGACGCCGGCAAGATCACAACCTTTCATACTTCAATGAGCACTATCAAGAAAGTAAAATGCACCGGGCGTGGTGGTGCACGCCTTTAATCCCAGCACTCGGGAGGCAGAGGCAGGCGAATTTCTGAGTTCGAGGCCAGCCTGGTCTACAGAATGAGTTCCAGGACAGCCAGGGCTACACAGAGAAACCCTGTCTTGAAAAACAAAAAACAAAAAAACAAAAAAACACAAGAAAGTAAAATGCAGAACACAATAGGAAAAATACCAGCCAATCATATGCCTTATATCAGAGTTTTCTCTAGCATATAAAGAACTTAGACACTGGATTTAAAAGTGCACAGGATATGAATAGGCATTTCTCCAGAGATTTCTCTAAGAGTCCAAAAGCATGACATCATTACATAAATGCCAACTGAAACCATGCTGAGATACTACCGTGAGAATGAATGCTGAGCAGCACAGTTAATAGTCACATTTGCTGCCGTGCTACAGCACCATGTGACCAAAAGCTTAGCTGGGCTCTGGTCCCAGAGGATTTGAATCCATCACAGCTGGGAGGCATGACATCAGGTAGCCACCTGCAAGCCTGGTGCCAGGAAGGTGAGAGCTCACATTACAAGAGAGTAGAGAAAGGAAACTGCAAGCAGGGATAGGCTATAAAATCTGGAAGCCCTGAGACATGCATCCTCCAGCAAGGCTGCACCTCCTAAACCTCTCCAAACAGCAAACAGCACCACCTACTGGGGACCAAGTAATTCAAATGCCTGAGCCTAGTGAGGGCAGTTCAAAGCACAAGCATCCAAGAATAATTTAGTAATATTAACAATCCAGTGTCCACCAACTAGTAGATCCACAAAATGTGGTATAGCTACATACTACATAATGGAGTATTACTAAACTATAAAAATAAATGAAGTGCTAACTGATTAAATGCTGATGGATGTAACAACACAGATGAACCTTGCTTGAAAACAAGAACACTCCAAACACAAAAAAACACATTTTATATAAAATTCATTTCTTTATGATATGTCTGAAATAGGTAACTCCACAGCTATAGAGCCATAGTAGATCAGTGGCTCCTGGAGAGACTGGCATGCAATGCTAAAGGACACAGGGACTGCTTCCTTTCTTTTCCCTCCCTCACTTCCTTTCTTGTTGGTCTCCTCTCCTCTCATCATTATACAGCCCAGGCTGTCCTTGAACTCACAATACTCCTGCCTCAGCCTCTTGAGTGCTGAAATTATAAGTATATAATACCACTCCTTGCCAGGGGTTGTGGTTTTGAAATGATTGTGGTAATGGTTATGTGTATCCATGAATATAATTTTAAAAAACCCACTACATTATACATTTTAGATGGGTAGATAATAAAATGGACAAATTACAAAAACAAAAAGGTTAATAGACTGTCAGAGTGCTGGAGGAAAGACTAAAGGAAAAGTAGACTGATATGGTGGTTTGAATAATAATGGCCCCATACGAAAAGATCTTTACCAGTCCTAATTCAGATAGGTGCTAATATCAAACATATATAAAGAACTCAAGAAGTTGGACTCCAGAAAACCAAATAACCCTATTAAAAAATGGGGTACACAGCTAAACAAAGAATTCTCAACTGAAGAATACCAAATGGCTGAGAAGCACCTAAAAAATGTTCAACATCTTTAATCATCAGGGAAATGCCAATCAAAACAACCCTGAGATTTCACCTCACCCCCATCAGAATGGCTAAGATCAAAAACCCAGGTGACAGCAGCAGATGCTGGCGAGGTGGGATTGCAAGCTGGTACAACCACTCTGGAAATTCATTTGGTGGATCCTTAGAAAATTGGACATAGTTCTACTGGAAGATCCAGAGATACCACTCCTGGGTATATATCCAGGAGATACCCCAACTCGTAATAAGGACACATGCTCTACTATGTTCATTGCAGCCTTATTTATAAAAGCAAGAAGCTGTCTCTTAATATAGCTGTCTCCTGAGAGGTTCTGCCAGTGCCTGACTAATATAGAAGTGGATGCTCACAGTCATCCATTAGATGGAGCACAGGGTCTCCAATGAAGGAGCTAGAGAAAGTACTCAAGGAGCCGAAGGGGTTTGCAGTCCCCTAGGAGGAACAACAATATGAACTAACCAGTAACCTCAGAGCTCCCTGGGACTAAACCACCAACCAAAGAAAACACGCAGAGAGACTCATGACTCTACCTGCATATGTAGCAGAGGATGGCCTAGTCAGTCATCAATGGGAGGAGAGGCCCTTGGTTCTGTGAAGTTTCTATGCCCCAGTATAGGGGAATGCCTGTACCAGGAAGCAAGAGTAGGTGGGTTGGGGAGCAGAGAGACAGGGAAGAGGATAGGGGATTTTTGGAGGGGAAACTAGGAAAGGGGATAACATTTGAAATGTAAATAAAGAAAATATCTAATAAAAAATAATAATAAAGAATGGCCCCATACATGCATGTGTTTGAATGCATGGCCTATAGGGAGTGGCATTATTGGGAGGTGTGGCCTTGAAGTAGGTGTGGTCTTGGAGAAGTTGTGTGCTGGGGGTGGGGCTGAGGTCTTAGAGGCTCAAGCTAGGTCTAATAGATCAGTACACTTCCTGCTGTTTGCAAATCTGGATGTAGAACTCAACTCCTTCTCCAGCACCATGTCCACTGCATGCTGCCATTTTTTCTGCCATGACAGTAATGGACTAAGCTTCTAAAACTAGAAGCCAGTCCCAACTAAATGACTTCCTTCATAAGAGTTGCCATGGTCCTGGTGTCTCTTCACAGCAATAAAACCCTAATTAAGACAATTAAGCATATGGAAAATTCCATTAAAACAAATTTTAAACAAACACTCTGCCCATAAAATCTCTTCAAAAAAGAATCTATATACCATATTTACAAATTCATTATTTACTAACTTAACTGTTTATACAAAGGCAACTAGGATTAATAAAGAGCAAGCTGATATATACACACATACATGTGTGTGTATTTGTTATACATACATTCAATTCAGCACAACAGAAGCTAATGGAATATGAAAATACTCTGTGGCTTTAGGCAAGCCACTTTACCCCTCTGACTTTAGCTATCCCCTTTATCAATGTCAGGTTATTTTCATCAAACTGTTAAGAGAGAACGAGTCTGGAATAAGGTCTATAAGCAGTGGGATTACTTTATATTACAAGCATAGCACTTGCCAGATAGAGAGTAAACGAATAGAGTGAAACTATAGAAAATGTAGCAGGTTTTTGCAAAATAAAGCATTAAAATACATAAGCTTCAGTATAGATAAACCTGAATCTAAATTAACTTCACAAGTAAGATTTGTCAGTAATCTATGGCATGGCAGCAGCTATAATGCTCTTTTTAAAAAATATTTTCTACTAGAAATTAACCAACCAGTAAATCATACATATGAACATGAAAGAATCATTTCTTTGTAAAAAACTGTGTGTGGGGGGAAGGGTGTGTGCACATGTGGATGTCAGAGGACAACTTATTGGAACCAGTCCCTCCTTCTACAATAAGGGGGGTTCCAGAGATAAACTCAGGTGTCCGAATTCATGGCCAGTGCATCCAGCCATTCTGCTGGCCCATAGGAACATTTCTGCTATTCTCTCCACAACTATTTTATATTTTCCGTCTACAAAATTTTAATCTGTTGCAAATATGAGAAGAGACTGTAACAGAAAAACGTTCCTCTAGAACAGGAATCAACCAAGCACAGCTCACTGCTGACCAACCAGCATCTGTTTGTACGTTGTTTACAGGTACTCCTCAGCTGAGTCTAGTACAAAATATACTTTGGAACACAGTGCAAAAACATGCAAAACTGAACATATGTAAGTGACCTTTTCAAACCTCCCTGTCTGTCTAGTGGTGTGAATGGCCACAAGAAAACAACTTGGAGAAAAGAAGTGCTGGTTGCTCTGCTGAATAAGTGTACAGCATACACAGAGGAAGCAAAGAAGAGAGATGTGGCACTGGACCTCAGCTGAGAGTGACCAACAGGCATCCCACCAGCACTCAACAGGGAGGGGACACGTCAGCTAGAGGAAAAGGAAGTTCACAGAGCACACACAGTGCTCCTTCAGGAGGTCTCTATGACTAGGGTGCATATGGAAGGATGTAGCCAGTGACACCACAGTCCTGTAAGCGCTGGTCAGCAGTTTTGCACAGATGGACAAATTAGTAGCCTGCCGATTTGGAGAGGAAGTGCCAAGAGCTGTCTGTGATCATGGGGAAAGAAATGATCAAACATGGACAATCTATTGAGATAGCTATTGATAATTAAGATGCATAAATACAAAGTCTAGAAAGGGGGCTGCTCTGTGGGTAAGAGCACACACTGCTCCTGCAGAAGTCCTAAGTTTGGTTCCTAGCACTCACATTAGGCAGCTGACAATCACCTTACAGAGCTCCAGAGGAGCCAATGTTCTTTCTGGAACACTGCACATGTACTTACACATGTTCATACTCACTCATGCATACAAATAATTGTTAATCATAGGTCACCTACTACACATTTTTTGTAAGAGATGTGTGCATCCTGACATATAGACAGGGGTTCTGTCATAAAGAAGAGGTCTTCCTGATTCTTTTTTCTGTCACACATACCAATAATCTACTAATTAGAAATACCTTGCTTGCCGGGAGTGGTGGCGCACGCCTTTAATCCCAGCACTCGGGAGGCAGAGGCAGGCAGATTTCTGAGTTCGAGCCCAGCCTGGTCTACAAAGTGAGTTCCAGGACAGCCAGGGATACACAGAGAAACCCTGTCTCGAAAAACAAACAAAAAAGAAAGAAAGAAAGAAAGAAAGAAAGAAAGAAAGAAAGAAAGAAAGAAAGACCTTGCTTACGTAGCTCTCCCAATCTTTGCATGTATTCTTATTTGCCATAGCTGCTAATTAACCTTTTCAAAGCATGGGCCAAAAAATAATTGGTGATCAATCAATTAAAAAAAACTATTAACAATTACCTAATAATGAAAACCAAACAAGTTCAAATAAACAATTTAAATAAGTTTTATATGATACTCTACAGTACTGTACTGTACAGTATCATGTTGTACTTTGCCTAAGCACTATATCAGAACCCAGAGTCTCCAGGTGCAGATGCTATAGCTAAGAGCTAATGAGCCAGCCCTTTAAGTTGTTGCCCTCACAAAGAGCCAAATCTGCCTCTTCCCCAGTGCTAATCACAATATAAAACAACCTGACTGTGGTCTCAGTCATCTAGCTCAAGTCACATATTAACAAGGCCTCCTTACACACAGTATAGGACTTCCCCCATCTCTCTGAAACCTTTAAGAATAGGCACCTTGCTTTGTCTGGCAGGAGCACCTTACTTTGTCTGGCAGAACTAAAGCTATGGCATCAGGCTGGGACCACAGGACAGGCCGTGCTGTTAATAAATACCCTATATCCTTAAGACAACTGAACTCAATACTTCTCTTTCTTGAATACCGCTCTCTTCTCACTCCCAAAACCTAACACACAGTCCAGAAGAAAAGTGAAATCTTCATCTTCAGGTTACAGTGGTGACTGCTGCCATCACCAGTTTACAATGGCAGCAATTAACTTAGAATTTAATAAATACTCTAAACCTTCCTCTCTCGGGTATGCACACTTACAGAGACTGTAACTTCCCCAGCTAGCACCCCCTTCTCCTCAACTATTCACCCTATTCTAGACCAGACACAAGATAACTGCAATGAACACGAAACCAGGTGTGTGTATGGATTCCTGTAATCTCAACCTTCTGGAGGATGAGGTAGAAGGGTAGTAACTTTGAGGGGAGCCTGGGCCTGTCAGTAAAAATCACAAAGCAGGGAGTGTGTGTGTGTGTGTGTGTGTGTGTGTGTGTGTGTGAGAGAGAGAGAGAGAGAGAGATAAAAGGTGGCTTCCAACTCTTCTTGTAGGTTTAAGATGCACAATGAACCCCAATGAGAAAGACTGCTGGTTTTAAATCAACCTTCGCCATGACAGATGAGGACTCCACGAAGGGCAAGAACAGATCCAAAGGTAAAAGAAGCTGCCTTTCAACTTTGCTCTCTGATTCCACAGGCCTTAAAAAAACATCATGCAAGAATATGCCTCTTGCAACTGTGGTCACATGCAAAAGTGAAGCAAGAAGCACATCTGTTTGGAGCTGGCCTCAAATGCCTCTAGTTCTTCTCCAAACCAGGTTCACAACTCCCACCCACAGAGAGAAAGCCAGGGCCTGAGGCGGCACCCAGGGACAAGCAAATTAGCATTCCCAAGGTCAATTGCTGACAGGCTTAATTGTTTACAGCAACTAGAAAATGCTGGCTGCCTAAGTTAAGAGGCTTAACCTTCCAGCTTGCCCAACAGCATATGAAACTGATTTACCACATCAGCTACAAAATATGAAGAACTGTAGATGTGCATTCAAATGAACACACATTTTATACAGAAGCAAATGTAACAGGATCCTCAGAAACAATGCACTTTTTATTTTAAGCTGACTAAACAATTTGGGGAAAACCCTAAAATATTAGCCACGGTTTCAGCAGAGGAGAGATGAGTACAGGAGAAACTGAGTGTCTCCTTCTTCCAACTGCTTTGATTGGAAGACTCACCAGAACGGCTCGAGAGTTGCAGATCTAGCTGATTTGGCCATCTCTTCTTATTTCTTACCTTTCTCTGTCACAGATTAGTGAAATAGCCTATATGTGTCTTTTGTCATCTCATAGTGTTATATGTGACCAATAAGCATAAGCAGTGTGACGAGTCTGGAGTCTAGTGTACTGTAGGATTCTGATTTCAGTGCCCACACTGTGTCAAAAGAACTCCTTAGCTTTCATATTTATGACATGTAAAAATATTTTATCTTTATTTACTTTTTAAATTATATTTGTGTGTATAGATGCTTTGACTGCATTATGTCTATGGCTATACTTTGGACATGTCTAGTGTCTAGTGTAGAAGCAGGTGTGGTATCACCTGGGTTCTAGGAATTGAACCTAGGTCCTCTGGAAAAGCAGCCAATCCTTTTAACCATAAAGCCATCTCTCTGGTCCCAAAAAATAGTTTCAGATACACTAGGTTAAATAAAACATTACAAATCGTTCCTTCCTCCATATTTTATGAAAGATGGGCAGTAGAAAATTTTAAATTACACATGTGGCAAACACTATAGTTCTATCAGACTGCACTTGTACACATAAGTAATGGTATACAGAAATGTACAGCATGAATACATAACTTCATCTGTAACTGGAAAGAATAGTGTGGGTAATGATCTCTAGAAGAATCAAGCTGTTTTCAGCTATGTTGCATGTCATCCTTATAAAAGCTCCTTTCCTCTGACCACAAGACATTAAAACTTTATGTCATTAAAAGAGACTACATTGTTTCACAAAAGGCTCCTCATGTCTGTTCTACTTCTGCCTCTGTTGTCATCTCTGCATAGCATTAAGCCAGCATCAGTTCTTGCCAATGGCCAGAGCCACGATGCGGTGCTGACCTGGCTTTTTACTGACTGAGTGACTCCTACTTGTTGTTTCTTTTCTTTTCTTTTTTTTTTTTTTTCCTGTTTTAGTCCTTTTCATCCCTAGTTTGACCACTGAAATGTAACCGAAGCCTAAGCTCCAAAGGTCAAGAAAAAAACAAAAATAAAATAAAACAAACAAACAAAAAGAATCAATAGCAAAAGCATTGTCAAAGGTCTAGAAAAATCCAAACAGTATTTAGGTACTATACATAATCTGTTAAAATAAAAACAAACCAGGAAGTTTTACTATTTCAAATTAAAACATGCACCAGGCGTGGTGGCGCAAGCCTTTGATCCCAGCACTCGGGAGGCAGAGGCAGGTGTATTTCTGAGTTCGAGGCCAGCCTGGTCTACAAAGTGATTTCCAGGACAGCCAGGGCACACAGAGAAACTCTGTCTCAAAAAAATCAAAAAATCAAAAAATAAATAAATAAATAAATAAATAAATAAATAAAACATGCTAACGTGAACAGGAGAGCTTAGCAAACAGAACAGAGCAAGCCAGTACCTCTCCCCGGAACCAGCATGTAGAGAACGATGCTAGCTCTTAGGTCATCAGTGGGTAGAACATGTGGAGGTGGTGAGACAGCTGCAATGTATGGAGTGAGACTCCAAGGTGAGAAAGAGGAGGGGAGGCCAAGAGCAGTCAAACATGTTTCCCAGAGCTCTTTAAGAGGAAACTGCTCAACACTGTAACTAAAGAAGTCAATGGGCAGTGGGTTCCACACCTTTAACCTTCTACACACTGTTTCAAATGGAACTGGAAAAAGGACAAAATTATGAATATGCATGTATTTTAAAGTGATTATAAACGTTAACAAATCAAAATTCACTAGTTGAGAAAAAATAAATCCCACTTGTTTTACAATTCACATGAGATGTACACTTGTTTTTATATATTTTAAAAAGAACTGTTTATATTTATTGATTGATTGATTGATTGATTGGTTTTTTTCGAGACAGGGTTTCTCTGTGTAGCTCTGGCTGTCCTGCAACTCACTCTGTAGACCATACTGGCCTTGAACTCAGAAATCTACCTGCCTCTACCTCCCAAGGGCTAGGATTAAAGGCGTGCGACACCACCGCCCAGAGAACTGTTTATTTTTTTTAAGATTTCTTTTTTTGTTTGTTTTATATTTGTGACATAAAATATTTGTTGCTTCTAAGTATATGCAAAACCTATGTGCTGGTGCTCTTTGGGGCCAGAAGAGGGCATGAGAGGTCCTCTAGAACTGGCAGGTGGCTGCAGGGCAGCCAGTCCTCTAACTGGTGAGCCATCACTCCTGCTCCTGTATTTCTGTTTTATAACAGGTTCTATCCCCAATAAATCTGACAGCACAAGCTGAGTAACTGAAAAGGAAGACCACAGAGATGAGGAGCAGTGTGAAAGACTATAGCGTCAATTTTCTTACAGTTTCCCTGCTTTGACCAAATCAAAGCATCTTTATGTTTATGTATATGGAACAGAACAGGCTCCAGAATGTTAAATTCTAGTAATATGATTAATCTTTTATATAACCTAAACTCTGATCAAGAGACTTAAGACTTAGGTCAATGACTATGCTCTAAAAAGTGCTCTGATGCCATCTAGTGGCAGGCAGGTCCCCTACAGCTTGGGACATAATGACTCGTCTAATTTTCTCAAAGTGTGGTCCCTAGACCATTAGCAGCACCTGGGAATCTTGAAACTGCAAAATCCCGACTATTCAGAATTCCTGAAACTGTGGAGGTAAGTACCAGTCATCTACTTGCATGAGGTCTCTCAGTAGTGCGGATTCACTCTCAAGTTAGAGACTTCTGGTACAGACAGTCCTCAAGCGCAAAGTCTCTAAAATGATTTTTATGCATTAACAAATGAGCTCATTTTCTAACTGTAAACAGTAACTCATTTTTCATTATGGATCCAAACATATCCTATTAAGGAACAACCTCAAAAGCCATTTACAAATCCAGTGTGGTAGTGCAAGCCTTTAATCCCTGTGCTTGGGATGTGGAGGCAGAAGCAGACAGTTCTCACTTTGAGGCCAGCCTGGTTTACAGAGTTTCAAGAGAGCTAGAGCTGCTTCCCCCCCCCCCCCCCACGAGGCCATCCACCACCCACGAGGCCATCCACCACCCTATTTACATAGTTCGACACCTGGTATACATTATAGTGGTTCCAAACTCTTAAGATACCTAATGAGCACCAGAGGGCTTTGTCCCCAGAAAATCCATTTTAAGGGGTTCCTACCATTAAAATAACCAACATACCTACAAAGAAATCATTTAAACCAAAGAGCTACAAGGAACAAAAGCAAAGCATTAACTGCTATCAGTATGAAAGGATAGATAGCACACAGTACTGTGGCTAAAAACACAAGGAACAAGGGCTGGAGAGATGGCTCGGAGGTTAAGAACACTGGCTGTTCGTCTAGAGATTCTGAGTTCAATTCCCAGTAACCATCTATAATGAGATCTGGTGCCCTCTTCTGGCAAGCAGGCATATATGAGGACAGGACATAAATCTTCACAATTCCTTAAATATCAACTTAGAAAACATCAAGGTTCAGTAAAACAAGTCCCACAGGTAATTGGGTTCAAATTCAAAATCTCTTTCTGCATCCTAGGCTTAACTTACTTCACCTCAGTGAGACTCAGTTCCCTACTAACAGATGGAGGACAAGGCTATTTATCTTCCTCAGCGATGGTCACTACCCGAGCCTTCTCATTTGGCAGGATGGGCCTATCTTATCTATGGTAGCTCCTTTGCTTCTCTCCTGACAGAAGCTTTGAAAATGGCTACACCAGGAGGTATATCCCAGGTCAGGATTAAGAAAGATGCTAACGGCACAGTTAAACACACACCTCACACATTTCTAAGACATATATCACAATGTAGGGAAATTCCACCAGCTCAGGAAGCAGGCAACTCTACACTAATACTACACTAAATACTAGCTTTTTTGGCCTTTTGCTGAACTTGGATAAAAAGCTGCTATAGAATGTTCAAGAGTGCTGGTAACGGCTCAACAGCCAGCTCTTAGCTTCCTGGGCAGAAGCTTGTTAGAGCAATGCTTGCCTGTATCCAGAGGGGAAGTCACTACTCCAACCACAGCTTTTAGACTCCAACACCCAAATGCCTTAAATGCTTGACTGATTGAGTCACTCAATAAGCATTTACAGAGAACCTAAAACATATAAGTCCAGGACCAAGCACTGAAGCAAGAAGCACATGCCTCTACATGAAGCCCACCCTCATGGACCCAACCATCCAGGCCAGCTACAGAACAGAGACCCTCTGAATACAAGGAAAGGCAGAGCAACAAAAGCTCAAGCAATTGTTTACCAAAAGAAGCCTGAACACTGCCTGTACTGCCTAATTTCCAAAACTCAAAAGTTCATTAACATGCGGACACATGCATGTAGGTATGAATGTATGTGTGGGTATAGGTGTAGGTGTAGGTGTGTATGTGTGTGTACACACATCCCAGGCAGCAGCGACATACTAGTCTGTATTGTGGAGGAGCTATCCATGCACATCCATGTCATTATCTTGATTTAACTTTTACAGTCACTTCAGAAATAATTTTGTCCTTATACTAGGCAGCTGCACTTGGAGAAATTTTAGAAGGTTAAGATGTATATAATGTATTTTCCTATTGGCTGCCTTAATCGGAAATGACAATTAAAAGCCAGCAGAGGGCAGTACCACAAAATGCAAATTATAACACCCAATTTTTTTAAGCGCCTATGGCAACTCCTAAAGGACAAAATGGCCCACTGCTCACTCTCATTCTTTTATTCTCTCTCATTCTCTCATTGTGTGTGTGTGTGTGTGTGTGTGTGTGTATGTGTGTGTGTGTATAAATAAAGTACATGAAAATGGCATTTGTACTCCATTGACGTGGATGTAAATATAATGAAGAAGTTAGATAACTAGGAAAAAAATTTAGAGTAAACTTCCTCTTAGGACTGACACAATCATTCCATACATTGTGTGTTAACTACCTATCAAGTTATCTTAGTGTTCTGTTGCTGTGAAGAGAAAAAATGACTGAGACAACTTATAAAAGAAAGCATTTAATTGGGGCTTACTTACAGTGACAGAGGTTTAGGCCATTGTCCTCATGGGAGAGTATGGTGATACACAGGCAAACACAGTAGCTGAGAGTTCTACCTTAGATCTGAAGACAGCAGCAAAGTGCCACTGGACCTGGCTTGGGCTCTTGACACCTCAGAGAGCACCTCCAGTGACATACTTCCTCCAACAAAGCCACACCTCCTAATCCCTTCAAAGAGTGCCACTCCCTGATGACCAAGCACTCAAATCTATGAGCCTAAAGTAGACACTTTTATTCAAACCACCACACAGGTCATATCAGCAATAGAAGGTGTGGGGACACCTGACAATAACCATGGAGCTTAGCCAGAACAAACACAGTCAGTAATCCGAGTAAACAAACCCAACATAAATACATACATAAATATAGTACATAAGTAGGCAGTGTGAGTGGCGGAAGAAAAACAGCAGAAAGGGGAGTCAGACATTCTGAGAAGTGGGATAAGGATTAGGTGATAATCTTAAATTCTGAGGGGAGAAATACACCAGACACAACAAATAAAAGCACATTTTCAGAAGAAATATGTGTTTGGGGGCTAGGGATGCAGCACAATTGTATGAAGCTCTGGGCTTGATGACAGCAACACATAGACCGGGCATTAGCTCAAACTCTAGAGACAGAAGAAGATCAGACATTTAAAGTAGCTCTCAGGCCTATAAGGCCAGGATTTAAGGCCAGCCTTCCTGGAAATGACAGGGAACTTCCTCTCTGCCAGCTAACTTTTACAGTGCTGAAAGGTGCTATGTAAGCCCGCTGGGGGAGAAGAGTTATCAAAAGTCTTACTCAATGGTAACCCCTACATGCTAAGACAAGGTATGCCATGACTGGGATGGTAGTAACCAACTGTTTAATACTTTGTCTGAGGCCTGATCCAAGAGGGAATGCATGACGAGTACTGTGAACCTGGTCAAAGGACTACAGCTAGGGAGAGCCGATGCCCTAGGGAGAAATGTCCTACAGCTGTTGTTTGTTAGGCAGACATGTTGTCAAACTGTTCTAGATACTTATGATTATACCCATACCTTAGTGCTGCTCTCAACGCTGGCCAGAGAAGGTTCTTTTTGCAGCAGGCAGCAGTCAAGGCAAAGAATCAATACTAACCAAAGCTCTGAGCCTGTGGTGACACTTAAGTACTCAGCCCTAAGTAGGCCCTGTAGATTCTGCCCTGCAAGGTCAGGGGACATCAGGAAGAAGGTGTGGCAAGACTAGAAGAGCTGGAGTGTGGGGAGGAATGCTCTGAATGCTGTCTTCTGAACAAAGGTTGCTGTACTTACAAATTCACAACAGCTACAGTTACCTGCAAAAGATCAAGCCCGTCAGAGATGGACAGGGGTTCCTGGGGCTCCATCTCCATATGAAACACTACTGGCAACTGAAGGCTGCTAAAATAAGGGCAGTCCTTTTTCTGAAGGGCTGTGGCCACTGGGAGGTCCCTCATGCTCCTGCAAACAGCAGTGATTGGACGCTGGGTCGTATGGTGTTTTGTTTTTATTTTAACAGTTGGGGGGGGGTGTGCCTAAAGAGTGGTACAAGGGAACTCAGGATAGATATGATCAAGACACACTGTACAGATGTATGAAATTGCCAAAGAGTAAATAAAAGATAAAAATAAGATATTTTTTTTAATTTTACACAATAAAAAAATTTACAAATCTTTAAACCATTGGCTGTTCAGGAACCAACAGTATATACATCTGAATTCTGCTCACAGCAGCGCTTCTATCCATCAGGTCTGGGCCTGGATACACAGAAAAGGAAATCTGACTGCTGTCACTTAGCCAGTAAAGGTTTAGTCTCCTGCCATTACAAGCTTTGACAAAGACAGCCTAGTTCAATAAAATGATATCAAAATGATCCAGCTGCTTCCCACCAGGACTAGATTCAACTCTATTTAAAAAATATATTTATCTTATTGTGTGTATGTGTGTGTGTGTGTGTGTGTGTGTGTGTGTGTGTGTCCAAGTGTATAAAAATACACCATGTGCAGGCAGGAACTGTAGGACATCAGAAGAGGCACTGGAGTTTCAAACAGATGTGAGTGGTCATGTGGATGCTGGGAACTAAGCCCAGGTTCTCTGCAAAAACAGTAAGTGTTCTTGGTTACTAAGCTCTCCCCTGCCTCTCTCTGCTCTGTCCCCTCTCCTCTCCCCTCCCAGGCCCTCCCATCCTATCCCCTCCCATCCCCTCTCTCCTCTCCTCTCTTCCATCCATCCCCTACTCTGGGCTGTCAACTCTATTTTGAAAAATAGAAAAAGCTAACGCCAGGAAAGCCCAGTCTCTGGTGTGAGAGCAGTGTATCGAATGTCATTATCAGCCGGGCATGGTGGAGCACACCTTTAATCCCAGCACTTGGGAGGCAGAGGTAGGCGGATTTCTGAGTTCAAGGCCAGCCTGGTCTACAGAGTGAGTTCCAGGACAGCCAGGGCTACACAGAGAAACCCTGTCTCAAAAAACAACAACAACAAAAAGTTATTATCAGCTGTTGGAGCTGGAGCTCAGTAGACAGTGCTTGTCTAGCACGTACACAACTCTAGGTTAAATCTTCAGCACCATATACACCAGGCATGAGGGCTCATGCCTTCAATCCTATCTCTAAGATGGAAGAAGGAAGAACAGAAATTCCAAGTCATCCTTGACTACATAGTGAGTTTGAGGCAAGCATGGGCTACATGTGACCCTGTCTTGAAAAATTAAATTACAATAATTAACAGCTGCTTAGTTTTATACTTTGGCCAGTTTGTTTGGTTCTGAATAGAAGTTAATCAGAAGCAGAGAAATACAGGTAAGACTTCTTTATTAGGACCTCTAGCTCACGTGAGATGCAGAAACAGCTCTGAGCAAAAATAAGTCAAGTCAGTGTCTCCCCAAATTAAAAGAAGGGGGGGTACCAAATAGAAGAAAAACTCTGCCTGCGTCAGTTTAAGTTCTTCCACACAAAAGATGATTCCAACTTTAGAATGTGAGGTCCTGAATGTTCAAGGTCTAGGCTCAGGTGCAGAGTGTTCATGGGTCAACTCTGCCTGTGGGGTAAGCAAATGCCTGGAAGGCCAACCTGGATTTACATTTTCACCCCTAGGAGAATTTCATACAGTGTGTTTTTATCATATTTTTTCTACTTTTATTTTTTCTTTTAGACAGTGTCCTACTATATAGCCTTGGATGCCCTAGAACTCTCTATAGAATAGGCTGGCCTCAAATTCAGAGAAATTTGCCTGTCTACCTCCTCAGTGTTGAGATTAAAGGTATGTGCAACCACAAAGCATTTATGACAGAGAATGTTTCATTTTCTATGCTCAAATCTGGACCACATTAATTTCTAGTTCTGTGGCTTTAGAAACAGTAATTAACTTTTCTAAGCCAGATCTCTCTCACTCATAAAGTTATGATAACTTTATTTCTATGTCATGAGACTGCTGAAGGGATCAAGTGAGAATCCAAGTAAAAACACACTATACCCAGCACACTCAGAGTCTAAAACAAATCGCGTACTGATTATGGCCAGTACCATTACTACTATACTTGGACAGAGATAAAAAAAAACATACTGTCTGACTAGAGTAACTATGATCTTTCTGCCTCGGAGCTTCAGAATCATAGGGAAACAGACAAAAAATATAAATACAAATAAATCAACCAAAATGTCTATCAACCTGGTTATTTCATTCAAATACTATGCATTCTAGACCCACCCATGTTCTCATAGTTAACAAAAATCTATCCTTTCTAATATTCTTTCTAATGTCTGAGTGGATATATATATGTATTCATTATACATATAGTATGCATAATCCAATATCAGATGGTACTATGTTGTATCAACCTGACAAGTTATAAGTAACTATCATAATGTCTAAGATATGCATAAAATGGTTTGAATATTGTACAGTATAGGTCTGTAGTGAACCATATGATACCCCAAAAATATGCACTCTTATTTGCCAATTTTTAAAAGGTACTGAAAAATAATATCTCAAATTAAAACCTACATTTTTCTATAAAAATTTTGAGAGGGCTCGTAATTTAATTTTTATATAATTTGAGCCATGAGGAATTAATGTACAACAGACTATGATTTTCCTTTGAGGCTATTGAATATTCTTGAAAATTACTGTGAAAATGGAAAGCTACAATAACAATTTGGAAATATACCAAAATTTTCTTGAATTTTAGGTAATATTTTAATAGACAACATATGCTTTATATTTAATTATATTAAGTCAAAATGTTCATTAATTTAAAAAAAATTCTCTCTTAACCAACTCTTGTGGGGAACAGCTGCCCCGAGGTTTTGTGTCTGAAAACCCTTTTGCATGCCATCTGCCTTTGCTCAATAGCATTCAAACTCAGTTTCAGAAGGCAGAGGCTGACAGACTATGGCTCAGAAACCACAGGTCCACAGATCAAAACCATGCTCATAGTAATTGGAGAATGTGTGTATATATGTTCTAATCATGTGGACAATTCATATAAAATTGCTCTTGATTACACAAAAGCCTTATAGGAAAATACTGGCCATGCCTTAGCATAAAACTCAGCAATGGCACCTAAGGTCACTAATATGAAAGTCACTGTGCCATTCTCCCTCACGAACTAACAGTATAGCAAATGTCACTTTCACTTAAGAATGTTTGTGACCAACTAACACAGCTTACTTACTATATCTTGACTGATGTGTATACACACACACACACACACACACACACACACACATACATATAAAATCAGTCAAGATATTATATATAAAGCCGGGCAGTGGTGGCGCACGCCTTTAATCCCAGCACTTGGGAGGCAGAGGCAGGCGGATTTCTGAGTTCAAGGCCAGCCTGGTCCTCAAAGTGAGTTCTAGGACAGCCAGGGCTATACAGAGAAACCCTGTCTCAAAAAAAAAAAAAAAAAAAAAAAAAAGATTGTGTATATATATATATATATATATATATATATATATATATATATATACACACACACACACACACACACACACACACACACACACACATTTATACTTTGTGATCAGGTAGTAAGTGTGTATGAAACACCTCTACCTTGATGGCTGAATAGGAACCTGCTTTGAGTGTGCTACAGGCTAATATAGCTGTGTTTCCATGGTTCCTTTAATTGCAAAGAATAACTATAATAGGCTAACTAGGCTCACTGAGTTGTAACTATCTACTGAAAGTGGAGAATGTGAGTCTGAATTGAAAGGACAACACCTAGCAGCTTTTGTTGCTAATAATGATTATTTAAACAAAAATTCCAATCTTGAATAATCTATGGGCACCCTTATTAAGAGCTCACTAGTGATAGCAAATTACCTGAATCCCTTTTGGAATTTTAATCCGTGCCTGTTTTCAAATTGAGACTGTAAATCCTATGACAGAAAGAACCAACTTTATAGTCCTTTATATCCTTTTTAAATCACAACACTGAATTAAAGACAGAATTACACTTTGTAAATGTGTATCAACTACCTTGGTATTAACTAAGTATGAAGTGTACAAATATGTGTGTGTGTGTGTGTGTGTGTGTGTGTGTGTGTGTGTGTGTGTGTATGCACATATATGCATATAGAACATATATATTTATATTTATATTTAAAATCGGTACTCCAGGCTACTCTTTACTCTGCATCTGCATCTACTGAGACTCTTTAGCTTATGTATTTCTCTTTTCCATACAACTTAGTCAAAATTTATCTTAAGTTTGATTTTTTAAATTAAAAAACAAGTATTTGCTGCAAAATTAATCCAAATAAAAATAGATTTATTTGCATGCATGAACATTTTATCTGCATTCATGTATGTGCACCAGATGTATGCCCATGAGGTTAGAAGACAGGGTCAGACCTGGAACTGGAGTTATGATGGCTTGAGAGTTACCATATAGGTGCTGAGGATCAAATCTAGGTTCTATACAAGAACAAATGTTCTTATACACTATTCCCATTTATATTTGTTTCTTTTCTATTGTGACAAAACACCAAGCCCAAGGCAACTTGTTGGCAAAAATATATAGAGGACATATTCTTCTAGAGAAATAACAGTCCATGATGGCAGAAGGAAGGCGGCAGGGGGTTAGAGCAGCAGCTGAGAGCACATCTAGAACCACAAACAAAGAGCATAAAAAAGGAAAGCAGAAGTCTTTTGAAACTTCAAAGCCCACCCACAGTGACACACTTCTTCCAATAAGGCCACACCTCTTAGCTTCCCAAACAATTCTACCAAGTGAGACCAAGTATTCAAACATAAGAGCCTATGAAGGCCATTCTCATTCAGTCTACCACACCATTATGCATTGTCTAGGGTGGTCTTTACAATAGCACACCTACCAGAGTTTATGAGACCTCATAGCTCAGGAATATTTGAAAATATTTGCAATCTGGCCCATCTAGATAAAAATTTACCAGCCCCAAATTATATTATGAACATTTTTTGAAAAAATGTTGTTAGCATTTCTTTTCAAATGATAACGAAGTAGCTGAGTATGGTGATGCAAATTTGTAAGCCACCCAGTGGAAGGAGGAGTAGGAAGACAAGGGAAGATTTCATGGACAGCCTCCTCCATATAGGGAGTTCCAAACCAGACTTGGCAACAATGAAACTCTTTCTCAAATAAAAGAAAACTGCAGGAACTGTATTTTTATACCAACACTATACTTCTTACTTAAGGCAAAAATAAAGAATTCTGGCTGGGTGGTGGTACACACCTTTAATCCCAGCACTTGGGAGCAAAGCCAGGAGGAGCTCTGGAAGTTCCAGGCCAGCCTGGTCTACAAAGTGAAGTCCAGGACATCCAGGGCCACACAGAGAAACCATGTCTTAAAAAAACCACATGGGTGGATAGATAGAGCCAAAATATTTAAACTTTTAACTTAAATCTAGAAACTTTTGATCTGATACTCTCCAGGATTGTATTCTCGTTCTTCTCTTATGGCTTAAGGTTCTATTACGGTTTCAGCAAAAAGCCAAATATCCATCATCACCAAGAACAGGTTCTAAATCAGATGAGGCAGGGTTAAAACACTTAAGAGATCACAGGTGACCAAAGATAACAGGTGACTTCTGCTGCTTAGCCATGAATGAATAACTGGGATTGAGATGGTCATCTTGTCCAGAATAATTACAAAAGCTGGATAAAAACATATGCTATGACTACTTTCAAATTATGCTGCAATACCCAGACCAGAATAATAATAAGTAGAGATAGGGAACCATCTGGCTGGAGACTAGTCCTTCAATCCCCTTCCTTCCTGCAAGCAGTAGAGAGGAAGGGTCCACATGGAACATAGCAGCCTAAAACAATGAGAAGAATCTGGAGGATTGCAGCAGCAGGAGCTTGCAAGACAGAATGCTGGGAGTGAGCAATGAATCAGTACAGGGATTCCCTGGAGTCTGATACTGAATCCTAGGACACTAAGGAACTATGAAGCAAACAATACCCAAGTCCAGAGAATTCTGGGAGACACTTGAATTTCATCCACCCAGAGTCAAGCTAAGATGCTGAACCCTCAAAGCAATCAAGGCTCCAGAGGGCCTTACTTTGTTACATAATGTTAACTTACTAAAGCTCACTCACTGTATTAGTCATAATTCTGTAGAGAAACCAAATTTATAGAGTGACGCTCAATAGAAAGAAAGAGAAACAAGTTTTAGGCTGTGGTCCAGCTAGTCTTTAACAATAGCTGTCTACTAGCAGAAGGTCCAAAATCAGTCAGTTCATGAGGCTAGATATCTCAGCTGATCTCCACTATATGCTGGAACCCCAAAGTAGGCTGTAAAGCCAGTGAGGGTATAGATTTGCCAGTGGAAGTGAGAGGCAAAGAGTAAAAGCTTCCTTCTTTCATGTCCTTCATATAGGCTCCCAGCAGATAAAAGATGGATCTTCCCACCTCAAAAGATCCAGAATAAAAGTAGTCTTCCCACTTCAAATGATTTAAGAAAAAAATTCCTCTTATGTGCATATCCAGCTACTTCGGTTTTAGCTAATTCCAGATGTAGTCAAATTGATAACCAACGCCTTTAATCCCAGTACTCGGGAGGCAAAGGCAGGCATATTTCTGAGTTCAAGACCAGCCTGGTCTACAAAGTGAGTTCCAGGACAGCCAGGGCTACACACAGAGAAACCCTGTCTCAGAAAAACCAAAACCAAAACAAAACAAAGAAAGAATAACTACCTTATGCCCACCCTTAACAAAGATTATCAATGCTAGAATAGAGCCAACTGATCCATAAATTATTTGGCTTTCCACCAAAACAAACTTCAACTCTCTTTAAAAGAAGATATTTGTTTGTTTTCTATTGCTATGATAAACATCACAATCCAAAGCTACTCCAGGAGGAAAAGGGTTTGTTTCACCTAACAGATTATAGTCCATCTATCAAGGGAAGCCAAGGCAGAAGCTTGAAGCACAAACCAGGCAGGGAACACTACTTCCTGGCATACTCCATCACTTTGTTAATACAGCCCAGGCCTACCTGTCTAGAGATGGCACCACCCACAATGGGCTGGACCCTTCTGCATCAATCAGCTAGTAAGAAAATGCCTCACAGACACGGCCACAGGCAAATCTCATCTGGACAATTCTTTAGTTGAGGCTATGTCTTCCAAGGTGACACCAAGTTTGTTTCAAGTTGTCAGCTAAAGGAAGCCAACTATGACAGAAGGCAACAAAACAAACTGGCAACATTGTATCTATAAGGAAATTAAACTAGAATGACACTGAGAAAAAGGACAGAAATGACAGACAACAATTTTAAAGCTATTAGAAACATGCCTCATAGAGTTGAGGATGAAGATGGGGCCAGCAACACGCCTCAGGCAACGATGCAGGTCTGATGACCTGAGTCTGACACCCTAGAATTCACACAAAGGGGAAAGGAAAGAGCTGACTCCACAGAAGTGTTGTTTGAACTACACAGTGCTGCAAGGCATGTGCACACATGTACATCACACACATGCACATGCATACACACTTTTTTGTTTTTAAAGAATGCAGAGGGGAGACTGAAAGATGTTTTGGGGCAGAAGAGCACATACAGCTCTCACAACTGTAGCTGAAATCCTAAAAGGAAAGGAGACTGTAAACAGGGAACTATGGGAAGTAACAGTACAGAAATTCTTCCAACTTGACATAACATTACATTTTTAGAGCCTTAAAACTCAGTCAGGAGCCGGGCGTGGTGGCGCACGCCTTTAATCCCAGCACTTGGGAGGCAGAGGCAGGCGGATTTCTGAGTTTGAGGCCAGCCTGGTCTACAGAGTGAGCTCCAGGACAGCCAGGGCTATACAGAGAAACCCTGTTTCGAAAAACCAAAAAAAAAAAAAAAAAAAAAAAAAAAACCAAAAAAAAAAAAAAAAAAAAAAAAAACCCTCAGTCAGGATAAGTAAAGGAAAAAATGCACAACACAAATTGATCAAAAACAGTATCATTTTTAAAAAGTAAGGGGGGGAAAAAGATATTATGCCACTCGCCTGGCTCTGAATATGTCAAAAAATAGTAACAACTCTAACTCAAAAAAAGCAAAGAACATTGTTCTCAATCTTCTGCTTGAAAAGTGGTAGAATTCACCAAAGCTGAGTCCTTATTTAGGCTGAGGCTTTCCCTGCTGGTATCCCTAGCATCTGTTGAGTCTACCTGCAGAGTAATCAAGCACAAACAACATAGAGTTAAGCTAATGAAAAAGAGTGTTGTCCCAGCACATTTACAGACCTTCCCGTTCACATGTATCACATACTTTAGACTGCATACTTGTAGTAAGGAACCATAATACCTGTGTTCCCAGATTTCTAGGGCAGTTCTGAGTGGAAGATTACTGTGCTACATGGCTCTGAGATGTTACAGAATAAGATGAGAAAATGTGTCCAGTGAAATTAAACACTTATCCCAAGAATGCTCAAAGGGCATCCTTAGAGTAATGTAACCATACTGTTACCTCAAAGTGGACAGTCGCACACACAAAAAGTTTTAAGTATTACTTACTTTGAGTCTCCACAAGGTCCAAGGCAACACTAGAAACTGTGTCCATTCCAGAGCTGATACAGGATTGGAAGTTTTTTAAGGAGGAGAGAGCTGACTCTACACCACTGAAGGATATGTAACGAGTAGAACCTGAATTTGTGCTGGAACGTCCTGGCATCTTGAAATTGTTACCTAAAATTTCAAACACAACAGTAAGAGTTCTAAGTCAGAATAATTACTGTACAGGAAAAGAGCATAGCAATCAATAATGACTTTATTCAATATCCAGTGCTACATTGTTCCTGCACGCAATGCCCAGAGGACACCAAGGCACTGTGCCATCATCTGGACATCAAAAACACACACTCAGTGTAACATTGGGAAGGTTATCTTCAATTTTTAAATAGAATACCCTTTTTCTTGATGCTTCAACTCTCCAAAACCCAGTTCTTAGAAGCTTAACACATATAGAGGCTAGAGAAAGAGGAAGAAAAAGAAAAAAATTAAGTTTAATAAGATGAGATTAAAAAGAAAACCTATAGTTTTTAGTGTCATATATATATATATATATATATATATATATATATATATATATATGCATTTTAAGTCTTAAAAGAAAAAAAACTGTTTCTGATAGCCTCCCTGAGTTCTAATAGATTTATACCTGTAGTTATCCAGGTTTAGTAAAAGCAAAATTTCTATGCAGACCTCTCTTCTAACAATGGCTTATATATTATAGCTGAAGTTATTGCTCTCATGTTAAACACCCCTTTGTTTACACTTTTAAACAACAACTCTTTAAGTTTTGTACCCCTTGTGTCTCTAGACATATTTGCTTAAGCCAGGAAATTCCTGAAATTCACGCCATTGTAAGCAACTAGAAAAGTGCAAAGTTCGAAATGGTCTTAATATATCAAGCAGGCTGTTGCTAAAGCTGTGTGGCCCCATAAAGGAGAACGGTCTTTTGGAATCAGAGAGGTATCACATGAGCCTAGGCTCATGAGGCCCACAAGCTGATTGGCAAGTCTTTCAGAACCTCTTTGGAAAGAAAGAAGCCATACATACACTTGGTGTGGTCTAGCTTCTGGTCCAGTCTGCATCAGGCTCATCCTCTTCCTTTCAGCGCAGGGAGCCATGGGAAATCTCCAGCATTCCCTCCTCCCATAATACCAGCTTTATTTGACACCTGGGCTGCTACAGCTGTTTCTCTAGTATTGCTTTCAGTTAGAGATGTTCATTTTTTTCCACAAATAAGTATTTAATGTCTTACCATGTAAATTCTTAGGCTCATGAAAAATTACAGGATAGGAAAGGGCTAAGGTCTTTTATCTCTGAGGTTATCAGTTTAACATAAATATTCAAAATCTCATTAACTGCTAACTCAAATAGCTTGGGTAACAAACATTTAGTATCTTCTTATATACCAGGCCACTTCTCTGAGCATAGTGGCTTTCATGGTAAATAACCCAATGCTACTTGGTTTATTCTAATTCAACGAGAAACTCTCATATGCCAGGCAGTATTCTAAGCACAGACATATTCAGCCCCTTGCTCCCCAGGAGCTCAGCAGTTGGTAGGGACCAGACACACAAATATGTCATTGAAAAATGAAGGGGCAGATGAGATGTCCGACTTAGCCCTCAAAATGAGGAAAAGGAGTATAAAAATAGACAGCAACAACAGTTCGAAAGAGCATACAACTCTCCAGGCAGCTACTTCCTGATTACAGATAATGGACCCTTTTCTGCTTTTGCTGTTCTGACAGGATCTCACTAGGTAGTCCACACAGGCCTCAAACTCATGGCAACCCTCTTGCCACTCAAATGCTGAGACTACAGGTATGACCCACCCTCCAGACCTACGTAGAAATACCCTGTGACAGCTGATACTACAGACGCCTGACATCTCCTCATCCATTTGCACTAAAGACCAGAGCTAAAGACCTTGATTGAAGCCAGGCAGTGGTGGCGCATGCCTTTAATCCCAGCACATGGGAGGCAGAGACAGGCAGATTTCTGAGTTCAAGGCCAGCCTGGTCTACAAAGTGAGTTCCAGGACAGCCAGGGCTACACAGAGAAACCCTGTCAAAAATAAATAAATAAATAAATAAATAAATAGACCTTGATTGCTATTTCACTGAGGAAACGTGAACCACCAAGGAAAGGCATCCCGCCCCACCCAGCAGCCTCGGTTCCTGAGTTCTCCTTTCTTCTCAGGTCGAATGAACTAACCATGTCCACTGAGACTACCTCCACATCAGATTTTCTCCTTACTTCTCTCTGTATTCCCCCCTGCTCTCCTGCTCTCCTCAATCGGCAGCTTTCTCCTCGCCCACGCCACTCTCCACAGCAAACCAAGGACATCTTTTCTCTAATTTTAAACAAAAGCATCCCCCGCCCCTTCCTCTTTGATGACTTCCCATGCTTCTGGGTTCATCCTGGCAGCAAAACTCTCCCATAGGCGGGCCTCCTGTCCTCCAGTCCTGGCCTGGGAGTCTGCCAGGTTCCCATCTCTCCCACTTCAAGGGTCCTGCTCTCAAGGCCACTACTGCAGTCTTTATGCCTTCCTCAGGGAACAACATTTCCGTTTGCACTCCTTTGGGCTCTTAGCTCTTTCCATCTCTTCCCAGAGAGCTGTCTAGAGCCCCAGTCCACAATTGCTACTCCTCCCCATACCCTCCCGAATACATATTCTTCACTTCCCCGCCTCCTCCAGTCTCATTTGTCTGCTAAGGTCTAAATGTTTGGGTCCTCATCCCCACTTTACATACTGAAACCCTAATGTCCAAACTGGTGGTTTTAGAAGATGAGGCCTTTGGCGAGGTGACTAGATACACTCTCCAAAAGGAAATTCATCCCTTATAATGGGTGCTCCAAAGGATCTCTTGCTTTTCTACCACCCAAGAAAACAGCCATTTACAAACCAGAAAGCATGTCTTCCCCAGACACTGAATCTGAGGTAAGTTGGCCTCCGAATTCTCAGCCTCTACTACGGAAAGACCTTAGTTTCTCATGCTTTTAAAACTACATAGAAAGCCGGGCGTGGTGGCGCACGCCTTTAATCCCAGCACTTGGGAGGCAGAGGCAGGCGGATTTCTGAGTTCGAGGCCAGCCTGGTCTACCAAGTGAGTTCCAGGACAGCCAGGACTATACAGAGAAACCCTGTCTCGAAAAACAAAACAAAAACAAACAAACAAACAAAACTACATAGATATAGCATTTCGTTTATGGACATCTGAACATTCTAACACTATTCCTTGGGGTTTGGTTTAACCTAGGGTTTGGAGAGGTCTCTCCCCGGGAACCTCTAACATCATGTGGGAACATTTTTGACTGTGGCACTGGAGGGGGTGGGTAGGGGTGTGTGGGGGTGTGTGACACATACAAGCATCTATGGAGCAGAGGCCAGATACTGATAAAATTCTAGCAAGTACAGTACAGTCTCTCACTACAAAGAATCATCTGAAGACAAAACGTAAATCATCACATTAGTTAAGAAACATTGGTTTAAACCAACCCCTTCTTGGATCCTCTTTCCAATAACACCGATCTTTTTGTTACCAGTACCTATAGCCTCCAAGACAATCTACAACAAAGTTATGCACTTCCTGAAGTCTCACCAAGTTATTGCACTCAGCACACTATTTTGCTTCCCTTATATTCGTGAAAGAGTTGCTGTCAGTTAAGCCAGTTTTAATGTAAATAAGAAAACACTGCTTCACACGTTTCTGCACAGCATTACAGTAGACACAGAGCAAACAAACAAAAAGTTCGACCTCCTTTAAATCCAAGGTGGTCTCATACAACTTCAACAAGAGTTATGTCTCCGTTTTCAGCACGCCAGCATGCATACACCCATCTCTCTGAAACCTTCCCTCGCCCACGGCTCCTTCTCTTCCACGCGCCTTCTCAGTTCCTAACACACATCTCGACTATATAACTTAACACGGCTAATTGCCGACTTCTGCCATTCCTTCATGCTGGGACCTCCTTGAACTGGAACATGCATTAGGAGATACAAAACGTCTCCTCACGAAAATGAAATGAACAGGACTAAATTCGTTAAGTTACCAAAGCAATAAGAAAAACTACTACCATTACCGGGTCACCACCAACATGCCCGTGCCCAAGAAGGTTGCCCCCGGCCCCGCTTCCCGCCTCCTCTTTCACACCGAGGCTACGACTTCCCTTCACCTGCAGAAGTGAAATGGCACCTGTGGCCTTGAGTCCAGCTGAGCTACCTGTTCATGCCTCAGTTTCAAAAGTCAGTTCAAAACAGTTTTTGTTTTGTTTTGTTCTGTTCTTGATCACATAGTGGTAATCTCCTGAGGGGCGGCAGTGAGCATAGCCTGCCTCCGTCTAGTTCCTGCGGGTGAAGAGGGCCAGGCCCAGGTCCCCAGAGTACAGAGGGAGGCGACAACGCCCGCCAGACCCCTATCACGGTTCCTCCTGGATCTTACCTGCTGTCCCACCTAGCTCGGTGATATTTAGCCGAACGTCGACGCCCAGACCCCGACTCCTTTCCTCAGCCCACTTCTTCTGTGGCTGAAATGCCCCGCGCGCTCTACGTCATCACTTGGCGCCCGCGAGCGATCACATGATGCCCGGGCCCGGACCGCCGCCCCTCGGTCACGTGACGGGCTAGGGAAGCCAGGACAGAAACCCGGGTCCCGGCTGTTGACGCTCTGCGGCCCGGGACTCTAGGGGATCTCTGGGGTGAGAGAGGGGGACCGGGGCGCCCAGTCCACGCGGCCAGCGTCGGACGCCTGACAGGTGAGTCGGAGGCGGGCCTGCGGGTTCGAGGTCCATTCCTTCCCCCGTGGTCCACGTCCCTTACTGTCCCCGGAGCCACCGGGAAAACCTAGGGCTTGCAGGGTTGGGGTTGCATGCCTGATGTTCACCTACGCCTTCATGGAAATCGCTCTTGCATGCTTCTTTGAAGCTTTTGGGGTGATACTCAACTACTTGGCCCATGCTGAGCTTACAAGTTTCTCGGAGCGGTGCCTTCCTAATGTGGCTGATCTTTTGCTTACTCTCCAGAAAATCAAGTAGTCACTGGAGTGAGGGTGGGCCAGAGGGGGTTGAATAAAAGTCCTGTCGTTCACTGTAAGTTTGTGCAAGTCGTTCCTCTACACCCTAGTCCCCCTCACCTGAGACATGGTGCCATAGTCCTTGTATTGGGGGCATGTGGTTCTACTAGGTCCTGATTCTTCTATGATAGGAACATTAAAAGTTGGACTCATTAAAAAAAAAAAGAGAGAGAGAAAAGTTGGACTCTTGATTTCTATATAGATGAGGGATAGCGAAGGAGTTTATTACCTCTATCCACAGCCAGGGACTCTTTCCTTAGGTCTGCTGTTCACACTTGTGGGTTTTATGACCCCTTTAGTAAACCTATTTTCATAAACGTTTACATTATGATTCTTAACAGTAGCAAAATTATAGTTACTAAGTATCAACGAAAATAATTTTATGGTTGGGGTCACCACGACATGTATTAAAACGTCAGGAAGGAAAGTTGTCTTAGATGTTGTTAAGAATTAATGAATCAGAGCTTGAGAGATGGGCCCAGTGGCTAAGACTGTTTTTCCTGAGGCCCCGGGTTCAATTCCAAGTACTCATGTGGTGATTCTCGACTATCTATAACTCCAGGTCCAGGGGACCCAACACCCTCAGACATTCATGCAGGCAAAATACCAATGGACACAAAATAAATATAATTTTAAAAATTCATGAATCAGACTGGAGTGATCCAGCTTATTCCAGAACTTTTCAGGGACAGCATCCGTTATGGATTTGAGACAGCTTTCTTTAGGGATCTGAGGTTTTGTGAAAAGAGAAAAAAAATCCATCTTCTTTTGCCCTCTACACTTTAATTTACTAAAGATATTTTGTTCTGTACTTACTGGGTAACAGGATACCATTCTTGAAAACATGTTCCTTTGACAAGGGTTTCTTCCTATTAAAAAAAAAAAAAAAGTTACATGCCAAGATCCTAAAACTAAAGCTGCCACACTTTGTAACCTATAAAGTAATATTAAGAAGGGAATTAAGATTGTGGTTCTGTTCCATGCCATTAACAATTCAATTCAACCCAGAGTGAGAGTACTGGTGTTTACAAGTGTTCTTTGTCCGTTTAGTGAAAGCCATCTCCAAAAGAATGGTTTAATGCAACTTCTTTTACAATGTTTTTTAAGCCCCATTCAAGAAAGGCTCAACTTATATTAGCCCTTTTAAAAACTCACCACTCCACATCACATCTTGTAAAGTTCACGACTTTTGTCTCAAATGGTTACATGATTAAGCATCTATAATGATGGTCATTTGATTCTATGACTCTGGGCCAGCTTAGAAAATATTCTAGTGAAATAATGGAAAATATAACTAGTCCCGGTTAGATCTACTATGTCATAGTGCGCCTAGATATGGTAATGTAACTAAGCTGTTTATTCTTTCATTTGATATTGTCTAGACATTAGTCTTCACAAATGTAGCAGGACACTTGCATTGTGAGTGATTTGTTTTAAACTGTGTTCTTCATGAGGTAGGAGAGGTTGAAAGCAATATTTCACTAAAGAGGGAAATTGTAATATTTTTTTTATATTAAAAAGTTCTATAAAAACACTTGTTATAATGCAAGTTTAAATAAGGCAATCACCGCCAGGCGTGGTGGCGCACGCCTTTAATCCCAGCACTCGGGAGGCAGAGGCAGGTGGATTTCTGAGTTCGAGGCCAGCCTGGTCTACAGAGTGAGTTCCAGGACAGCCAGGGTTACACAGAGAAACCCTGTCTCGAAAAACCAAAAAAAAAAAGGCAATCACCTTAGTTAAAAAAGATCCATGTGTTTGATGAACAATTGCTAAATATATTTGATTATTTTCTTATGCCTTTTTAGAGTAGTTTGTTTGTTTATATAGAATACTATTTTGAAGCTTTAGCTAGCCTGGAGCTTACTATGTACACAAGAGTGGCCTCAAACTCATAAGACTCTGTTTGCCTCTGCCTTTGGAGTGCTGGAATTAAAGGGGTGTGCCCCCATAGCCAGCCTTGAAGTACGATCTTAAGGATCAAAATACACAAGTCTTGATTTACATCATCATCTCAAGCCTGATCTTCTCTGAATGTGTACATGCAGCTGCTGGGTCTGTCTGTCTGTCTATCTGTCTGTCCCTTGGGAGAGATGGGGAAGAGGGCAGGTCTCACTGCTTTGCTGTAAGCTATGTCCTCTAGGATCCAACTGTCTGCACTGTAGTAGTATGTACAATTAGGCAGCAGCTGTGCTTACTAATCATAGCTTGGCCTTTGCTTTGTGATGGTCGGGTTTTATCTTAACTTTGGGTGAGTTTGGTCTTCAGTGGATTTCAGTATGTCATCATTTTACCCCTTGTGGATTCTTTTCTACCTTCTCCTCTCTCATTTCCCATGCCAGGCCATATCAGCGCAGGGAAATGGAATTGCCTGAAAGCTCACTTGTCACTTAGCAGTGTAGTTTAAGAAGCAGATATCGCTGAGAATACTAAAAACGCTTGTTAAGAATGTATACCATAATGTGTATTACAGGGTTCCCTAGTGAACCAGGCAGCTGTAGTGACCTCCCAGCATCCTTTGCTTGCAGACTGGATGCAGACCACTTCCATTAGCTCCTTGTCTATGTCTTGTTCACTCTGCTCCAGACACCCTAGGTGTCCTACTGTTCCCTGGTGCTTTCTCTGTTACTTTTTTATTGCTGTGGAGAGGTACCATGACCAAGGCAACTTACAGAAGAAAGAATTTATTGGGGGCTTACGGTTTCAGAGGGTGAGTCCATGATCATTGTGGCAGAAAGCATGACAGCAGGCATGGTGCTCGAGCCATAGTTGAGAACTTACATCCTGATCCAAGGCACGAGGCAGAGAAAGAGAGAGCTAACTGGGCAGTGTGGAGTTTTTAAACTGCCCACCCCAGTGACACACCTCCTCCACATTTTTAATCCTTCCCAAACAGTTCTACCACCTGGGGATCAGGAATTCAATGATTATTCAAACCACAAGCATAGCTGCTCTGTGTCTGCCTTCAGACCTCTGGGCTTACTTATAACCTTTGTATAGAGTGCCTTTCTCCTGGGTCTGATCATTATCTCTTGATGTGGAACTAATTTCCCCACAGCCTACTAACTTAAGATTCTCATTCCCCCACCCCATACACACACAGAGATGCACACATGCACACACACAGGGAGGGGGGCACACATACACATATTTATCTCATCTGAAGGCATAATTACAGATGAGAATTCACTTTCAAGCTCCCTCATGGAACTGGTTGCAGGGCTCGGGCTTTGTCTCAAAGGCCTTTGCACAGGACTCTTGCTACACACTTGCTTTTCCAGAACTAGCAAGCTAGAGAGAGCAAGAACCCAAGCCAGAATGCATCTTTTTGTAATCTTACTTCTGAAATGGTAGCTATGGTTGCTGATAAGTCTTTCTGGGAGAGATTCCATAAATCATCCCCTACACAGCGAAGGAGCGTGTGTAGGGCCTGAATAACAGGAGGCGGAAGTCATTGGGCACCATCTAGAAGTGGGGACCATCTGTAGATGCCCTCCTGCTTGTTCCCTCTCCTTGCTTCGATCTCTGTTCAGATACCATCTGATCAGAATTACTCTGTGTACTTCAGCATGTGTTCCATCTTTTAATCTGGTTTTTCTTTACGTGATTTATCGGAGCCTGTATGTGTTGGCTAACTTATATCCCCTGCTCTCAGTAGTGTATAGACATCATGATAACTGGAGGTTTTCGTTACTGTATCTTCAGATCCTGAAACAGTGCTTGGCCTGCAGCTAAGGCCACACTATTAAAATATTTTTTCAGTTGAGTCGAGTGTTAGAAGGCTAATGTGAAAGTAGAAGTTGTCATTGACATTTTTCAAAACGTTTTATTATTTGTGAATTTCACATCATGCATCCCAGTCCCACTTATCTCCTCATCCTCTCACCTTTTGCTCTTACAGCCCTTCCTCCAAAACACACACACACACAGAGCATAGAGAAACATCTCATTGTGGAAGCTGTAGTGTGTCTCACAGTATATCCCTCTGTCCACGCATTTTCACTTGCAGATGTTCATTGCAGTGCGTCATTGGTCTAGTTCCAGGTCTCTGGCCTCTGTGACACCCACCATCAGTGTTGGGTCCTCACTGGGATGCCTCCTGGTTATCCTGTTGTTGTTCTGTGGCCATCGACAAAACATTAATAAGGTTCATCACTCAGAAACCCCAGAAGTATCAAATACCTTCAGTTTTCTATTTTATTCATCATCTCCCTAACTGTTGATAGCAACACAAAGGGACGTACAAATGAGAAGGACCAGTAAGCGCTCCTGATGCTGAATACGAAGCTGGCTTCCTAGAAGGCGGTGGACAATGATACAGCTAAGTGGGTACAGTTTGTGACTCGCCCCGTTTCCTTGCCCATTGGTCGGTTAGGCTGTTGCTTTCTTCATCTACTTTCAAGGTCCTTTGAAAATTTCTGAACTCAATCCTTTTGTCCACCTTCTCGTTTCAAATCTGACTTTCAAATTATTTGTCCTAGAAAAGTTTTTAACTGTTATTTCTAAAGTGTCTTTTTTTTTTTTTAATAGCTTCATGGTGACTTTCTCAAACTCTGACTTCCTAAAACTTGGACCTACAAAATGTCACCCAGCATAATCTGAACACTCACCCAGCAGTAGTCAGTAAAGGGCCCAGCCTCTCAAGCAAATGGCTGCCCCCTGTTTATCCTGGCCGCACTCGCTAGCACTCTACCTTTTATGATCCTTTTCTCTGGGTCCTCCTGCTCAGCGTAGTGCAGGCTGCTCATAGGGGCAGACATCACTTCTAATAATCTTTATACGGACTCACTTTCCACACAGATTAACACCATTTACCTCCTATATACTTATTGCAGATTTCCTCAAGACCAGTGTGGTGGTTTGAATAAAAATATCCCCCATAGGCATGTAGAGGGTGGCATTATCAGCAGGTGTGGCCTTGTTGGAGGAAGTATGTCACTGGAGGCAGACTTTGATGTTTCAGAACCTCAAGCTGTCTCTTCCTGCTGCCTGCAGATCCAGATGTAGAACTCGCAGCTGCCTCTTCTCTGCAGCACTGTGTGCTGCCATGCTTCTCACCGTGATAATGGACTAAACCTCTAAGGTGTGAGGCAGCTCCAATTAAATGTTTTCCTTTATAAATGTTGCCATGGTCATGGTGTCTCTTCCCAGCAATAGAAACCCTAACTGAGGCAGCTATCAGCCTCCACTCTCTAATGTTTCTGGCTTCACATCGAAATTATCTCAGGGATTTCTTATAAAAACGATGCTCAAGGCTGCCTCCACCCTGCATTGCAGAAACACTAAGATTCTCAGTGATCACGTTACACCACCAGCCTTGTGAACTGGAAGGCGGGTGCTTAAATATCTTCACCGCCAGGGCTGGGGCTGGAGAGATGGCTCAGTGGTTAAGAGTTCTAGAAAGCTCTACAAAAGGTCTTGAGTTCAATTCCCAGCAACCACATGGTAGCTCACAACCATCTGTAGTGGAATCTGATTCCTTCTTCCCATGTGCATGAAGACAGTGTTCTTACATACATAAAGTATTTGAATAAGTAAGTCTTTTAAAAAAATCTTCACTGCTATCATTGCAAAGAGGTACTCAGAAGAGAGTGGTTGGGTAAGAAGATGGATCCTTTGCCTTCCAGAACTTTGGAGAAGAATGATCTGTTAAGCACAATTGCAGTCGTTTGTATGCTGGGCAACCAATCATCCCTAGTGTACTGGAATAAAAGAGAAATGAGTAGTTGGTTTTGCTTACATTCTGTGTGCTTACATGCTGAATTATGTGTTTTTAGAGCAATTTGGTTTAGTACTAATAAAATATCTCCACAAGAGTATGGAAACTGGTGTCTAAAACTATATTATATTACTTGTTTATGCATATGTGTGTGTGCACACCTGTATATATGTTACAGGGGTGGGTGGGCAGTGCCCATAGGAGCCAGAGGAGGGCATTGTATCCACTGGAGCTGGAGTTCCAGGTGTGACTTTTGTGGGTACTAGGAACTCTGCAAGAACAGCAAGCGCCGTGAAGCCATATCTCCAGCCCATCGATTTCAAAACAACATACACACGTTGCTTTAAAAATTGCTAACTTCTCTTTTTTTCATACAGGTTCATTAATGGAGCAGCCATTTGTCCTACAGATCTGGCTTCACGTCATGATCCACCGACCCCAGCTCTGAAGTCATTTACTCCCACCCTTCAAGTGTGGACTAGCCCATCACTCTCACCATGTTGGACTTCCTGGCCGAGAATAATCTCTGTGGCCAGGCCATCCTGAGGATCGTCTCCTGTGGCAATGCCATCATTGCCGAGGTGCTGCGGCTCTCTGAGTTTATTCCTGCTGTGTTCCTGCTGAAAGACCGAGCTGACCAGCAGAGATATGGGGACATCATCTTTGACTTCAGCTACTTTAAGGTGCTTTCCCTGTGACCTTGGTATTTCATGGCCTTGGTAATCCCGACCTTTTTACAAAAGTAGCTTTTCTCTGGGAGCCATGAGGCTTGAAGTGGCCCAGTAATTACAGAGCGTTAAAAAGACAGCTTTTCAACCAAAGTTAACATCAGGTCCTAACTTGAAAATCAAGAGAAGGGAAGGTACTGTGTAGGAAGTCCCAGTGGATTATAAACCAATTAAAGAAAGCAACCTATTCTTCAGTGCCTTTAACCTTGAAACACAGTTAAAAGCCTGCTCATCTTGGTTGTGATTCACCCAGAGGGAATGTAGGCTTCCATTACCACCTTTCTGTTTGGTGTTCTGCCTTAATTTTGATGTTTAAGAACCAGAGCGAGCCAGGCGTGGTGGCGCACGCCTTTAATCCCAGCACTTGGGAGGCAGAGGCAGGCGGATTTCTGAGTTCGAGGCCAGGCTGGTCTACAGAGTGAGTTCCAGGACAGCCAGGGTGACACAGAGAAACTCTGTCTCGGGTAAAACCAAAAACCAAGAAGACCCATAGAGTACAGTTTTAAGATCCCTGGACGTGTTTCCAGAGGATGCACCATTACTGACTTTAACACAAGTGTACTTTCCTTCTCAGGGTCCAGAGTTCTGGGAGAGCAAACTGGAAGCCAAGCCTGAGCTGCAGGATTTAGATGAAGAATTTCGGGAAAACAACATAGAAATCGTGACCAGATTTTATTTAGCCTTTCAAAGTGTGCATAAATACATTGTAGACTTAAACAGGTATGGCTAAATTTTGTAACAGCTTATTCTGGTAGAATGACAAGGATGAGACCCAGCAGAACATGTCTGCCATTCTCAGTTCTGAAGTTACCTCACCCATGCTGTGCAGAGCTAAAGCTTCGTTATAATCTCCCATTCCTGTGACAGGCCAGACTAAACTTCCTTGACTCTGTCATGCAGCCGTCAGCCCTTCAGTTTGTGATCCTGTCCTAACACCTCAGATGTGAAATTAACTCATAAACCAACATTTTTGTTTTGTTATGTTATTTTAAGATAGGCTTTCACTGTGTTGCGCAGACTAGTGTGGAATTTACAATTTCCCTGCCTCTGCCTCTGTAGTAAGTAGGAGGACAAGTTCCACCAGGCCCAACCTGCTCATAGTACAGCTGTTCAGGGTTTACCAATTCATTGAGCTCTAGCTGCTATTTCATGTTCCTGTGCCATCGCTTCTGAGCACCTCTGTTTTGTAATTCAAGAGGAGGGAATATTCCTTTGATTTGGACCAACCATAAGTGTGAACCTGTGGCCCCAAATCACCAGGAACTCCAGCACATAAGACACTGAAGTTGATAAGCATAGCAAGGACCAGAGAACCTGAAGCCAGAGTGCCTGCTGGCCTGCCTTCTTCTCAGAAAACCTTCCTCCCTCAAAGATGTTAAATCCTGTTACGATGATACTTGGCATTTCACTTCTAGATACCTCGATGATCTCAATGAAGGAGTTTATATTCAGCAAACCTTAGAAACTGTGCTTCTCAGTGAAGATGGAAAACAACTTCTAGTAAGTACCATGACTATAAAGTCATGAAAGTTCATATTCAGAAATATGAGCTGGGCAGTGGTGGCTCATGCCTTTAATCCCAGCACTTGGGAGGCAGAGACAGGCGGATTTCTGAATTCGAGGTCAGCCTGGTCTACAGAGTGAGTTCCAGGACAGCCATGGCTACACAGAGAACCCCTGTCTCAGGAAAAAAAAAAAAAATGACTGGGTGTGGTGGCACTTGACTTTAATCCCAGCACTTGGGAGAGAGAGGCAAGTGGATCTCCGTGAGTTTGAGGCCAGCCTGATCTACATAGCAAGTTTCAGGACTGCCAGAGCTAAATAATAAAGAGACCTTGTCATCATGATGATGATGATGATGATGATGATGATGATGATGATGACCAGCATCAATATATACAGAATACCATTGCTAAAAGAAAATAGCCTGACAATTATCTTCTGAGCTTAGAATGTGTGAATATTAAATGAGTTTACTAATGAAAGGAAGGGTCATGTTTGGTTATGATCTTCCTATGTGTCTATCTTTTTTTGCATTTGAGATATCGAACTGGTGACCATTTAAGAAATGTCTGTTAGAGCCAGTGTGGTGGCCTTATCTGTAATTCCAGCACTTTGGAGGTAGAGCTAGGAAGTGTACTTCAAGGTTATACTTATACATAGAATTGAGATTCCATTATGGTATCTCTAGCAAAAGAATCACATGAATTAAATTTTATTTTGAGTTAATCTGCACCGTCATTAAGAGCTCTGCAGAAACACATAATCCAAATACAGCTTTCAGGAGGAATGTGGCCAGAGTGGCCGTTTGTACCACTGTGAATGTCGCTCCTTGCAGACAGACAGACAGTCTTGTGACCTTGGCCTTTGTCCTTTTTCTTCATAGTGTGAAGCCCTGTACTTATACGGAGTTATGCTGCTTGTCATCGACCAGAAGATTGAAGGAGAAGTCAGAGAGAGAATGCTGGTTTCTTACTATCGATACAGGTATTCCCAGGCTAGCCTGCACCCCCAGCCCCCTATCATGCTGCTATGAGTGAATACTCCTGGAGTATTGAGAGTGGTGGCCTGTGGTGAAGGATGCTAAGTACACTTATCTTCTGAACACCTGAAAGAATGTAGCTGTTACCTGTTTATGTGTTCTAATTAACAGATTACATTCCATGAAAACTATATACTCCATGTGAAATGCTGTATCTAAGACTTAACAATGGAGAGACAGTCGTGGCCATGATGGTGATGCAGTTACCATGGAAAACAGGAGTCTGAACTCCTGAATGCTTTAAGCTGAAGATAGATTAAGGAATTTTGAAGTTCTTAACAAATGTCCTTTTGCTTTGGAAGTTTTCCTTTTAGTTTTCAAACAAGACCCCTTGGCACACGTGAGAAAATGTAGGAGCTTTCTGCTGTCATCCTGATGTGGATGGCTGAAAGCTGTCATTCTGGATTAGGTTAAAAGTGGATTTTCTCCCCTAGACATGCATAGACACAGAAATAGCATCCTAGGTCTTGTGTTACGTGAGTCTATGCAGAGCTGTGTGACTGTAGGAGGTAAAGTCACAAGGAGCCACCTTGTCAGCTTTTTAATTAGCACCTCCCATACAACTTTTCAGTCTTTTGAAGAAATGTGTCCAAAAAATAGATACATGGGGCTGGAGAAGTGGCTTAGCAATGGTTACGAGTGTTTGCAATCTTCTAGAAGACCCAAGTTCCCAGCGCCCACAGCCAACATATCATTCTAGCTCCAGAGGATCCAGTACCCTCTTTTGACTTCTACAAGCACCTGCACACATGTGGGGAGATTTTGTGTGTATATGTGTGTGTGTGTATATGTGTGTGTGTATATATATATATATATATATATATATATATATGCGCACACACACACAAATAGTGCAGTTAAGTCTTAAAAAACAACCCAAGTGGTGTTAAGTGCAGAGTGTATATATATATATATATATATATATATATATATATATATATATATACACACAAGGGAAATAAACAACCCTGAATACAAATTAAATGTCAGCAACCATCTCAGAGAAGGAAGGAATGGTCAATAAACAGGGGCCATTTATAAATTAGGATGAATGTCTGATGAGTAGAATTGGCAGGAGTGGTCAGTGAGACAGGGACTTCCTGAGTGTATTACGTTGTCTGTACCACCTGCTAGCGTTCTGCCTCCTCTGCAAATTCCCCTCACGATGTTCATCTGAGCGTTTCCACTTCCTCACTTCTGAAGGGATGGTCCACTGCTGCAGACCATTCACTCACTCGTGTTCATTTGACAGTTCACTGTTGGCATCCATGTTTGAGAAGTGACAGACGAGTCACCTCTGGGCCTTTTGGAGAAGATCAAGTATGAAGGTGAAATTGTCTGGTCTTGCCTCTACTCCTGAAAGCGCCCAGAGAAACAAACACTAAGTAATGTGAGGATGAAGAAAGGAAAAGCATTTACTCATGGACCTTAGCTTTGAAAACTCTGACTTTGTCCCTGGGGGAATAGCACCCCGGGGATGTGAGCTCTGTTGTAAGTGAGACACCCTTGAAACTCAGTAGTGGTGCAGGAGATCCTGAAAACAGGTGTAAGGTTATAGATGTGCTAAGAGAGTTTTACTAGATCTCTGCAGCTTACAGAGTGAAAAGCCACATTAATATAATTTTTAATTTGTAAAATCTTGCCTGAGTTTCATATTCTTTATCCATAATTCTAAAATCCAAGAAACTCTAAAAATAACTATATAACCTTGAGTGTGCTAATGCACACCTGTGATCCCAACACTTGAGAAGCAGAAGCAAGAGGATTGCTAATGTTTGAGGCTATTCTGGGCTACACAGTGAGACCCTGTCTCAAGACATCCTGGTCTACACACACACACACACACACACACACACACACACACACACAAACACACACACAATTTATACACACATGCATGTACATACACATTTACACATGTATTCTGCATAACTTACTTGGCAGTTAGACCTGAACCTGAAATCATTTGGAGTTAAGACCTACCTAGAACAGATGTGGGCTTTCTGTCATCTTCATTTATCTTATTTATAGAAGATAACTTTAATCTGTTTTGTTTTGTTTTGTTTTGTTTTTTGTTTTGTTTTTCGTGTCAGGGTTTCTCTGTATAGCCCTGGCTGTCCTGGAACTAACTCTGTAGACCAGGTTGTCCTCAAACTCAGAAATCTGCCTGCCTCTGCCTCCCAAGTGCTGGGATAAAGGTGTGTGCCACCACCGCCCGGCTAACTTTTAATTATTATTATCATCACTCTTGAGGCACCAACTCAAACCCTGCTGTGGTCTTCTATAGTGTATTCCAAACACTGTATTGCTTGCTTTTATATTTGGGAAGTATGATGAGACAAGTACAGCTCCAAGGACTGGGAAAGTGGCTTGTAGACGTTACAGAGAACAAAACTTCAAATGCATCCTTTGACTGTCAGCTCGGATGGACCCATTGTGATCTCTGCATGGAATCCTTCCCTCTTAGGCTTAGGGGTTTCTAATGTGTGCTTTCTTCCATCTTATGTCTCCCCTTTGTGAACTTGGCTCAGTGCTGCTCGGTCCTCTGCTGACTCAAACATGGATGATATCTGTAAGCTGCTACGAAGCACGGGATATTCCAGCCAGCCAGGAGCCAAAAGACCACCCAACTATCCTGAGAGCTATTTCCAGAGAGTGCCTATCAACGAGACCTTCATCAGCATGGTTATCGGACGCCTGAGGTCTGATGACATTTACAACCAGGTAGGAACCAGAGGGCCTGCATAACTTAAAAGATGGAATTTACCTTTTTCCGTAGTTACTCCTTTTCTTTTTTCTTCCTTCCAGTGAGTCAAACAGCAGGTTGAAACTATTTTTAAAAAGCTTTTGAATAGAGCTACAGGGTCAAGGAAAGGAACTATTAAGTGTGAGAGAATCAGAGGTTTCAGAGAGGAGATAGGATGTGAGCAGTTGGAAAGAAGATTCGTTCTTTCAAGTCATCTGTTCAAGAAACAGTTACTGAGAATGTGCCTGGTATGGTCATTTATGGGCTAGATGCTGGGGAAAAGTAGGCATTTTCCGCACCCACACCTAGGGTGAACTTGTAGCTTAGGAAGGAGACACCCACCAGATGGCTGATGTACAAGGCCGGGCGTGGTGGCACACAAGAGGCAGGCGGATCTGTGAGTTCGAGGCCAGACTGGTCTACAAAGTGAGTTCCAGGACAGCCAGGGCTATACAGAGAAACCCTGTCTCGAAAAACAAAACAAAAACAAGAACCTGCACATTAGCTTGGGGAAGCCAGTGGGGCATGCAGCCATGGTGCCAGGGTGACAGCTGATGACAGGGTGGAGCAGAAGGCCAGGCTAGACCACTGGCAGCCTGAGCAGACCTGAAAAGACCCTGCAGCATCTTAAAATTAACTCACATTCATCACCAGTGTAGACATTGCTTAGAATAGCCCAAAGAGCATTTCTGTGCTGTGGCTTCTCACACGTGTGAAACTCTTGCTCCTGTACTGAAAGGACTTACCGTTTGACTTCATTCTGGGGGCAGAGGTGGGGGGATATGATTTCATATATATCTATATTACTATAAGGTAGGATGTCATTATCAAAGAGCAAACCTGTCCTGGGACAGCTCTTTAGTGACCAATCCCCTTTTTGTACAATTATATTAAGTATAAATAAGACTATTTGATTCTTGGGTTTTTTATTAAAACATTGAAAATCAGACACTATGTGCAGACACAAGGACTTAATAATATTTGTTGCCACTTGCTGAGAATTCAGTCTAAGTCAGCCTCATGGGAGACTTGTTTGCATACCATCTTCTCTGTTGCACATGACAGTCCTGCAGAGTGGTCATCATTCTCTCCATGTTGCTGTGGAGGAAACTAAGACTTGGACACCTTCAGGAGTCCTTTCTAAGTCACACTCTTAACAGCAGAGCCACCATTTGAAATTGGATGTTCATGAAATCAAGGTCCAGGCTGTTTTCTCACCATCCTTCATCCCACCCTTCTCCTTCCTACAAAGACCACAAACCATCTCTTAAGGTGGTATGCTACTGTTTCTCCTCCATCTCTTAAGGTGGTATGTTACTGTTTCTCCTCCATCTCTTAAAGTGGTATGTTACTGTTTCTCCTCCATCTCTTATGGTGGTATGCTACTGTTTCTCCTCCATCTCTTAAGGTGGTATGTTACTGTTTCTTCTCCATTTCTTAAGGTGGTTACTGTTTCTCCTCCCCCACCCCCCATCCTTGTCAACAGGGTTCAGCTGTGTTGGTTCTGTGTGTCACCCGCTCTGTTCTTCACTTCTCCTCACCCATCCCTGGTTCTTGGTATTTGTAAAGGGGCCTGAAAAATAATTTCTACAGAATTTGAACTTTAGGGGACAGCCTCATCTAGCTAAGAAAATTTGGGGAGAAAAGATTTGGATGCACACATCTGGGGAAAGAAATGGGGTACACAGACATGTTCAGAAAATCTGGGATGGGGTGAGCTGTGCACACTCATGGAGCCACACCCATACCACACAACAGCTCAGAACCTCAACATTCTGTGTAGAGAACAGGAGGAGGGGTTACACTTCTTTGGGGAGGTCACAAACTCCTTTGGGGGTTGAATGACCCTTCACATCAGATACCTAATAACAAAAGAAAATATAGATATTTACATTATGATTCATAACAGAAGCAAAATTGCAGTTATGAAGTAGCAATGAAAACAATGTTATGGTTGGGATCACCACAGCCTAAGGAACTGTCTCAGGGCTGCAGCATTAGGAAGGCTGAGAACCCTGGATTAGATAGTCTGGATACGAGCTCTCTGTAGGTGAGCAATCTCAGGTTGATTTATCTAGGCGAAGGCTGTGGTGGCTAGGTTTTGCACACATTGCCAACCTGCTCACCCTAAGCAGAGGAAGGCTTTGCCATTTCCATGGGTCTGAGGCGTTGGGCCCTTGACTGGCTGTGTCTGTCTCCACAGGACACATTTGTTTGGGGCTTCCTCAGCTCCACACACACTGCCATGCCACCTCCTTGCTGCAAGATCCATGTGGCTTTGCTGCATTTGTCCTTCTGATAATCTCTCCCCTCCCTGCCCTGGTAGCTCACGTTGATAGGTGCTGTTTAGCCCCAAAGTCTTACCTAGTGCATAAGGATGTAGTTGCCCTGGAAACACAGACATGGAAAAGATAGATGGGAGGAGAACGCAGCAAAGGGTGAGAACAGGATGGTATTAAAAATCACAGGCGAGAGGCTGGAGAGATGGCTCAGCAGTTAGGAGCATTGACTGCCTTTCTAGTGGTACTGAGTTCAGTTCCCAGAAACCACATGGTGGCTCACAACCATCTGTGACCTGATGCCCTTTTTTGGTGTGCATAAAGACAGTGTACTCAAAATAAATAAACAAATCTTTAAAAAAAAAAAAAAAA
>LR751333.1:148125-186120 GCA_902729485.2 Mus minutoides | reverse complement strand
CATAAATAAACAGAGATATAAATGTATGTGATAAAACCATTTCCTGGAGCATCTCAGTTCTAAAAAAAAAAAAAAAAAAAAAAAAAAAAAGCTTTGCAAAAATGTAAAACAAGATTTTCTTTAGCATCATTATCAGATTGACCTTGAAGGAGGAATCTGATTCAGACTACCTCCTTCCTGCCAAAATTTTGTAACATCAACATGTGAAAAGGTGATTTGACCTAGATTTTTTCCCTTCAAACTCAGCCAGCTTCATTAGCCATAGAGAACAGAGCCCAAGGACTGTATGTCTTTGAACTGCCCAGTGTTCCTGTTAAGAATATGTAACTGTCATACTTTTGCATAAGCACCTGAAAAAATTTGGCACATTTTGAAAAGTCATCATATTAACTACATGATTAAGTAAAGGAACTAAACAAAATAAAATTCAAATTTTGTCAGAAAACATGTTTTGTCTTGAGGAGAGAAATACTTGAAATCTTGAGGCCATAATAAAAAACTAGCCATCCAGAGGAGACAGCTGCACTGTGACCAGTTACAGCAAAAAGATGGAAGGGCAGATCATCTTTAACCAGCAGTGGTTCATTAAGAACTTACATTCAGCTTCAGGGCTCAGAAAGCTCACATTTACTCCATGAGGAATTACTCTTTAGGGCAACAGGAGTGTTTCTGCCTGCCTGTGTTCTTGGCAGTAAATTTAAATTCCTGGTGTACAGAAAAGTGAGAGGTCTGCTTTAACGTGATTTCAATTTCATAAAATTGAAATTATTTTTATTAAAAGATTACTGGTAGATCAGTTAATTTTACTGTTTGTCTAAGATGTCAGCAAAGAATAAAACACATGTGCCTATAGTAGGGAATTCTCCCTAAAATTGTTTTATTTCTTGGAAAAAATAAAAAGCAACAATCAGTAGCTTCTTTTGGAAACATAGGCATAAGAATAGACAAAGGTTTATTGTTTTGTTTTGTTTTCTGTTTGATTGTTTGTTTTGTTTAGTTTTGTTTAATTAGTGAATTGCTAAGAAAGAATTGAAAATTAACCTCCAAAAAATAATACTCTCTCTTCCATTCTACCATTAGTTTTGAAACTATTGTGCTCCTGTTTTTATAAACCATAGCTGAGCTTAGGGTTGCATTTAACATAGAGTTTGTAGCCTCTAGTAGGTTTTCCATACTCTAGTAGATGACACACTCAACTCTATATTGATGATCATGTTTGTGCTAATTAGACCTATTGACCCAACAAAAATAAAAAAGAGATGTGAGCCTGAGAGAGGATGTTTTAGGAACATATGTGTTGAGATGCATGGGGAAAATGATATGTGATATAATCATATTTCATTGTATATATTCATGTAATTCTCCCAAAATAAGAATTATATGTTTTACTAAATATAAGTACAGCTATTACAGGGAGTATTAGTATCGTATTGCTGTATTTACTATATGTAAGTTACTATTTAAAGACAATCAATAAAATTGATGTTAGATTATCACTGCTATGTATATAAGATAACTGATAGTAATTAAGGGATTTTTTTTTGCCCCAATTTGCAGACCCAAGATACCCAGGACTCTCAGTCTGTAACATTACACAATGGGACATTTGTTTTAAGTTTTATACTAAGCATGCTCATCTGCAGTTATGATACTGGTGAATTCCTAGAAAACTTCACAGGCTTTCCATAGATGATAATATGCTTATTCAGTTTTAATATATAAAATTTATATAAACCTTCTTTTTCTATAAAAGTATATGTATTACCAAAGATTTGTCCCTTGACATCAGAAAGCTTTAAATACTGACTCTGTCTGTCATTCCTAATGTTTTTATTCATTCTTCAGTTGAACATCTAGGCCATTTTCACTTCCTGTCTATTAAGAGTAAAACTGAACACAAAAGAGAAATTATCTTTCTAGTAAAATATAGAATCTTTTAGATATGACTCCAAGAGTAATATTGCTGGACAGTGTGGTAGATCCATTTCCAAACTCAATACTAATTTGCATAGTAATTTGCCCACTCACCTGCCGGTGAATAGTGACTGTTTCCCATTCTCCACATATAGGCAAAACACATACACACATATATCTATATCTATTCTATATCTATATATCTATCTATATCTATCACTGTTGTTATTTATATCTATATGATCTGTATCTATATATACATATAGATAGATATAGAGAGATGTGTATTTATGTGGATGTGTCCTTTTAATTCTTAATTTCTCCATATAGGCCCTCCCATGAATCCCTCTCCTGCTCTCTATCAAATTCATGGCTTCTTTGTATATATATATATATATATATATATATATATAGAGAGAGAGAGAGAGAGAGAGAGAGAGAGAGAGAAACAGACAGAGACAGACAGACAGAGACGAGAGAGAGGAGAGTGAGAGAAAGAAAGAGGGAAAGATTACATAGAAAGAGTAGGTAGGCAGATATTACATAGATAAATGATAGATAGGTAGATGATAGATAGATAGATAGATAGATAGATAGATAGATAGATAGATAGATACACAGATACCTAGATACATAGATACATAGATAGATTTGCACATACATAAATACAACTTGCTCAGTCCATATAGTGTTATGTGTATTGCTGTTTCCAAGGCTGCCTATTGGATATTAAATAATCAGTTGGTGAGCTCCACATAGAAAAGACTATTTCTTCCACTCTCAGCTTTCCTTAGCTGCCCAATTCTTTGTGTGGAATTGAGGTTTGTGAGCTGCCCCTCATCCACATTAACATGTGTATTGGTGTAATCCTTGTTGGTGAACCTTCATAGGTGTAGTAACAATTGATGTTTCCGAGAAACAGTTTTATGGGAAAGCCCTTGTTCCTCTGACTCTTAAAATCATTCCATGATTTTGTCTTTCTTTCTCCTCCCTCCCCCTCCCTCCCTCCTTCCTTCATTCTCTCCCTCATTCACCCCCTTTCCTCCCTCCCTCCCTCCCTCCCTCCCTCCCTCCCTCCCTTACTTCCTTCTTTCTTTTCTTCCCTCTTTCTCCCCTCTTATTCTTAACCATTCTCTTCTGACTAAAGAAATATGGGATTTCAAAGCCAGTCTTTCTCATATTATAAATCCTACCAATCCCTAAGCATGCCAGAGTGGGTCTTTCCCTCATTAAATATTTTCTCCAGTGTTTTAAAATTTTTATAATGTGTTTCATTTCCTCAGAGTTATTCCAAGATTTTTATCATTTCTTTGAGGCTATTTTGAATCATATTCTTTCAATTATTTTTTCTCACTATTTTTCCATTTGTATATAGGAAGGCCAGTGATTTTTTAAAATAAATTTTATATCTTGCACCTTTGATGATTGGATTTATTAACTATAGGAATTATTTGGTGGAGTCCTTTGGGTCCATTATAAATATGATCATTTCATCTTCAAATAAGGTTACTTTGACTTTTATGCATTTATATTTGTGTTACTTTATATCATTTGCTAGTCTTATTTTTCTAGCTAATATTTCCAGTATTATATTGAACGGGGTGAGGGAAAGGGGCATCCATATCTATAAAATAGATAATTTTAGTGGAAATCTTTTGTGCATTCTTTGGTTGATGTTTAAGACTCTGAGCACCTCAAGGGTCGAGGTTAGATTACTCTGTTGGTCTTTCTATGGAATTACTATCCTATCCAGAGCCCAGAATCCTTCCTTCTATTCTTCCATAAGAGTCCCCAAACTCCATTCACTGTTTGGCTGTGGATGTCTACATTGGTCTGATTCAGATGCTGGGTAGAACCTCTCAGAGTACAGCCCTGCTAGACTCCTGTCTGCAAGTATTACAGCATATCAAAATTAATGTCAGGGATTGGTGCTTGCTCATAGGATGGGTCTCAAATTGGGCCAGTTATTGGGTGGCCATCCACTCAGTCTCTGCTCCATCCCCTATTCCTGTATTACTTGTAGACAAGATAAATATTGGGGTGAAAATTTTGTGGGTAGTTTGGTGTCTCTATCACACAATTGGAGTTCCTGCCTGTCTACAGGAGGTGACTTCAAGTTCCATACACCCAATGCTGTAAGTCACTGCTAAGGACACCCCCATTGATTCTTGGGCTCCTCCATATCCCAGGTATCTCTCACTTCCTAGAGATGCCACCTCCACTTCCTCATCCCCATCATTTGCAGATTTCCATTCATTCTCATGGCTACCCCTCCTGTCTCTCCCCACACCTGATCCTAACCACACCCATTCCTCTACCCTCAAGAAGTAAGGCACTAATTTTAAAATGGGGCACAAAGTCCCTAATGGAGGATTTAGAGAAAGGACTGAAGGAGCCCCAAGGGGTTTGCAACCCCATAGGAAGGACAATATCAACCAACCAGACACCCTAGAGCTTCTAGGGACTAAATCACCAAAAAAAAAAAAAGAGTACATATGAAAGGATCTATGGTCCTAGCCACATTTGTAGCAGATGATGGACTTGTCTATTAATTTCCTGACTCTTTCTGCATTTTATAATTTATGATAAAACTTAACATTTTTATTAGATATATTCTTCATTTACATTTCAGATGCTATCCTGAAAGTCCCCTATACACTCCCCCCACCCTGCTCCCCAACCCACCCACTTCTGCTTCCTGGCCCTGGCATTCCCCTGTACTGGGGCCTATAATCTTTGCAAGACCAAGGGCCTCTCCTCCTTTTGATGGCCGACTAGGCCATCGTCTGCTACATATGCAGCTAGAGACACAAGCTCTGGGGTACTGGTTAGTTCATATTGTTGTTCCTCCTATCAAATAGATTACAGGCATGGAAATTGCTCAGAATACTTTATCTTCTTAATTCATAGAATAGAGTAAATACTTTCACTATTGTTATAATAGTGAATTTTGCCCACATTAGTTTCTGTTTGTGAAAAAAATGTGGTGTGAGAATGGTCTCAGCTCAGGTAGGTGCAACTCTGAACTTAATAGTAAGCCCTTTATAGACTGAGAAGTATTCTATACTGATACTCAAAATGTTCCTTACCAAATTCTGCACCTACTCCTTAGGTGGCAGAAGCTGGGATCACAGTGTGAGTAGGCTAAGCTTTGGATTCTGGAGATCAGAAAAACAAACCATCCTCAGGTACATGTGGTGGAAAGTAGAAAATATCATCCTGAGTGTAGTAACCCAATCACAAAAGAACACATATGATATGATATAATATGATATGATATGATCTCAATGATAAGTGAATATTAGCTCAAAAGAAAGCTTGGAATACCCAAGATAGAATTCATAAACCACATGAAGCTCAAGAAGAAGGAAGACTAAAGCGTGGATTCTTTGGTCCTTCTTAGAAGTAAGAACAAAATACTCACAGGAGGAAGTATGGAGAAAAAGTGTAGAGCAGAAACTGAAGGAAAGACCATCTAGAGATTGCCCCACCTGGAGATCCATACCATATAGTCACTAAATGCAGATACTATTGTGGACACAAATATGTGCATGCTGACAGGAGCCTGATATAATTATCTCCTGAGAGGCTCTGCCAGAGGCTGACAAATACAGAGGCGGATGTTCACAGCCAACCATTGGACTGAACAGGGGAGTTAGATAAAGGACTGAAGGAGCCAGTACAGGGGAACACCAGGGCTAAGATGGGGGAGTGGGTGGGTAGGGGAGCCTGGCAGGTGATGAGGGAGGGTAAAGGGGACTTTCGGGATAGCATTTGAAATGTAAATGAAGAAAACATCTAATAAAAATTGGGGAAAAAAGAGTTTGCAATCCAATAGGAAGAACAACAATATCAACCCATCCTAGGGACTAAACCACCAACTGAGTAGTACACATGGAGGGACCCATGGCTCCAGCACACATGAATCAGAGGATAGCCTTGTTGGGTACCAATGGGAGGAATTCATTGAGCCTTCATTTGGTCCTGTGAAGGTTCCATGTAGGGGATTACCAATGCAGAGGGTTAGGAGTGGGTGAGTGAGTGGGTGTGGGAACACCTTCACAGAAGCAGGGAGTGGGGGAATGCGATAGGAGATTTCTGGGGGTAGGGTGGGGTGACAGGAATGGGAACGGGGATAACATTTGTAATGTAAATAAAGAAAATATCCAATAAAAAAATTGAAAAAGAAAAGAAGTCTTTATAAGTGTGCTTGTAGTCTAGCTCTGGGAGTCCAGACTTGGAGTTCCATATAACATTCACTGTCATTTCAGGATATCACAATGTGTGGTATGACTGATTGGCAAATGCCAAGGCAGAATGGGTGTAGTGGTCATATGTACATCGAGTTCCAGGTTGTATTCCACATGGTTCTGGGTTGTGCATCATGTTTTCCGACTGACTGGCTAGTGGACAGGCAGACAGCTCCTGAGAACCTATCTTGAGTTTCAAGGCTGGCTTCATGTGCTCTGTTAGAGATACAGGGAATAGATAAGTATACAGAATGGATCTGAGAGATGGGGCTGGAGTTGTGGGTTAAACACTAAATGGTACTTGGTGATAAGGTGAGTATGGTAATTGACATGTAGGTGGGACTGTTTCCTGATGTCATGTTAATAAAATGTTGCTATGCTTTATTTTCATTTCAGTATGTAACAGACTAAAATATCACTTTGTAAAACAAATAGACACTATTCTCCTGTTACATTACCTTAAATACTATTTAGCAAAAAAGGCAGCATGGTCTAAGTCCCTCAATTCTTTCATAAAAACATTATGCACTTAGTCACCAAAAATTAATTACTATGTTCTTGTATTTCCAAGCACTGGGAATTAGTCAAAGAAATAAAGAATGTGATAGAGAATTTTAATTGGGAATTCAAAATGGAAGAAATAAATATTAGGGTTTTATCATTTATTCTCTAAAAGTAAAGAGAAATAAGTTATCCATAAGCAAACCAAATACAAGAAAAAATATGCCAGTATCAATTTGCTATTTTTATCAAACTTAATAAGCAAATCAGAGTTCTGCACGATTAACATAATCAATGTTATACAATCAATAATGAAAACAGCCAAAACACTGACTAAACCTTGCCATGGCCAATTTAGTCCCATCATCTTGACACAATCACACTGGTTTTCTAAAAACAGCTTTCTTTCTGATGAATGCTCTGAGAACATAAAATAGTCCATTTAAAGCTCTGCAGTAACGATTCACTCTAGTCTGCCTTTGAATTAAAATCGCTGTTCATCTTCCACTAAGTCACTTTGTAAAAGACTTCTTGGAACCTAATAACCTGAGATCATCAAATGAACAAAATTACAGGCACTTTGATATAAACCAGGAAGATATTTCAGGAGTCGGTAGTATTTAATTCTTACTTAAACAATTTCAATATACACAATTTAAATATAGACTTAAACCTGAATACGAGGGTATTGGTTAAACAAGGACAGCATTTCAATAAAAATTGTAGTGTTCTCCTCAAACCTGTAAAGTTTTATAAATGCATAAATGTTAGCTTAAATAGTTTCATATCTGTATTTTGAAAATTGGTTATACTTGGAAGAAGTACAAATATATTATTTCTAGGAACTCATAATAATACAAACAGGTATTTGTGGAAAAGCAGAAACATTTGTGGTCTTCCAAAATCAATAAAATTATTTTAATGATAGACTTATTAAACATGAAGTGTTTAGAACATGGGTGGTCAGGATAAGAAATAGAAAAAAACAAAAACTTTTTGTAGTGATTCTGGTCTTGTAATGAAATATCGTATGCAAAGTGACTTGGAAAGAAAATGTTTATTTGGCTTATATTGCGCCAGTTCCTGGCAAATACAGAAGTGGATGCTCACAATCATCTATAGGATGGAACACAGGGCTCCCAATGGAGAAGCTAGAGAAAGTACCACAGGAGCTGAAGGGGTCTGCAACCCTATAGGTTGAACAACAATATAAACTAACCAGTACCCCCAGAGCTCGTGTCTCTAGCTGCATATGTAGCAGAAGATGGCCTGGTCGGCCATCACTTGGAAGACAGGCCCCTTGGTATTGCAAAATTTATCTGCCCCAATACAGGGGAACGCCAGGGCCAAGAAGTGGGAATGGGTGGTTAGGGGAGCAGGGCAGGGGGCGGGGGGTACAGGGCATTTGAAATGTAAATTAAAAAAATATCTAATAAAAATGAAAAAAAAAATCACTGTTTAAAGTCAAAGGAAGTTGGGACAATAACTCAATCAGGGGGCAGTAATTAATGCAGACGCTCAGAGGAAGATTTTTTACCAGCACTCTGTTCATGGCTGTTGGCAACTTGTTGTCTCAGGTTTTCAACATGCAGAACACTGAATTATTTTCAACAAGCTCTCATTGCTTTAAATTCCATTTAACACTTGTACTATTGAATAGGCAGACATTTAAAGTAATTTTATAAGCCTATGCTCTCTCTAATTTTGTAAATTTGTCTTAGATTGACTTAAGAGTCCTAATGCATCATACATAGGAGAGATAACTTCTAATTCTATTTGCTACCAAAATACTGATAAATAGGAATGTACATATTTTCATCATACCTATCACCTTCAGAAACACTTCTTATGCACAGTAATAATTATTCAATGCAGATCAGACAAGAAGGATTTGAGATATCAGAGTGTAATTAAAGATGACTAAAAACTTACAACTATTTCTCATCTTTAACATAGCCTGCTTCCATTAATTATTTATATTTGAAAGATTTTAAATACTTTAAAATATATATAATGAAAATTATATATATGTATAAAACATAAGCTTGTTAAGTTATATGTATAATTTATAATTTGTAATATTGTAACACAAGACAAAAACAAAGATTTGGTGCTTTTGAAACTGGTTAATTGCTCAGAAATAAAAATGAAAATGTGCTAACTTTAAAAGGAATTGATTAACAGGCACAAATATGCAAAATTTTACTTAGTTTATCAAAGGCTTAAATTATCACATTGAATAGAATAATTCCCTCGTAATGATGAAAAAATAAATCAAAGTCATCGAGTGGTTTGAGAATAACTTCTCAAAGAAAAATGTCAGAAAAGTATTTAATAAATCACAACAAGACTTGAGAATCAAAGCTGAATTTTATTCTTAAAGAGAATTAGATCCTATGAAACTGCTAATATAATCACTAGAGACAATGACAGCTCAGACATAAAATGAAATGTGGAAGAAGTATCACTGAAATGAGGAAAAAGAAATTAGTTCAGAGTCTTTGTTCCTTAAGCGATAATTCCATGGTTTTCACCAAGGAGGCTACTATTCAGTTGCAGATAACTGAATAAGGGCCTAGAAAAAAATATGGAAATATCTTTAAATTTGTATACCTAAAGTTATAACCCAGTTCTAATTGTAATATTCAAAAGAAAATATTTCCATGCTACCTCTTGAAATTGACAAATGAAAATTTATCACCAAGTTTTCAGTGTTTATTTAATACACTATGGTAGGTATTACATTAGGATAGCATTGGGTAAATGAGAAATTCACACACTATCTAAATAATGTGATTTCTGCAGTGCACATATTTTATTCACCTTCTACTTTCCCAGTGCATTGACTAAATTGAATTTGAATAAATAAAGTAAATGAATTCACATTCAATAATCACAGTCACCTATTTAAAGGGAAACAGCTTAATAATAATCCCAAGTAATAATGCTCTTAGATGTGATTTTCAATGTGATAAATTAATTTTAAAGTGTTCAATGGAATGTAACTATCTGAGACATCCTAAAATACTCAAATGTATATCAATAGAGGATGGAAGAGTAGCTTGCTGTTCAAAAGTGTTTCTTGCATTTTCAAAAGGCACATGTCCAGTTGATAATTGCCTGTAACTCTAGCTCCAAAGGATCAAATGCCCTCTTCTGATTAGATGACCATCTGCACACACATGACATACAATCACACAGACAAATCTACACATATACATTAACAACAACAACAACAATAACAACAACAAACCTTAATACATAGTATTTCTTTTTTTAAATTTTTTTCTCTTCATTAGATATTTTCTTCATTTACATTTCAAGTGTTATCCAGAAATTTCTCCATACCCTCCCCCATCCCCGCCCTGCTCCCCTACCCACCCCCTCCCACCTAATGGCCCTGGCGTTCCCCTGTACTGGGGCATATAAAGTCTGTAAGACAATGTAATTAATTTCATTTTGAACTGACAGATATAGATTTTCATTTTAAATAACTGTAGTCATTAACAATCCATGCTATATAAAATAAAACTTTAACACAAAAGTAGTAATAACGAATGAAATTGCTAAGGAAAGGAAAAGTTCAATGTCAGACTCTTCACTTGTTTATGCCCCCTGACTACTCATTGTGTTGGTTACATTAGACGAGACATCATGGTGTTACATAAAGCATGGGCAGAATTATAAACACACCACGTGGAGCATAGTCCTTGCTCTCTCCACTGCTCCCTGATGCTTTTGATTCTTAGGACTCTGTTTCTTACATCTTTGTTGCTGTAACAACTTACTTCTGTGAAAGGCAACTTATGGGAAAAAAGGGTTTCTTTTGGCTTTCAGTTCCAGAAGAAAAACATCCTATGGCATCAAGCATCATGTATGCCAGGAAGTCATGCCAGGAATAAGGGGGAAGATGACATACTGCAGGAAGAAGGACTAACCCAAGGAAGATGCATGAAAACCAAAGAAGGTATGAAAGAATTGTCAACAGACTAGGTAATAAAAGTATAATATAAGGTTACTGAACTTTATTCTGTACACGAGAATGAGCTCACAAGTGTTTTTCCCCCACATAACATTTGTATAGATTCTCTGGGAATTTCACATCAGGAACAATGGTCACAGTCTCTTTGCAGTCCCTTGGTGTTTGCCTCTCTCCTTATGACCTCCTTGCAAAAGAAGTGAAAAATAAAAACAAAACAAAAATCAAAAACAAAAAAATCACAAACAGCAACGACAACACAATAAGTTATTTTGTGCTATCTATATACTCAATGGAGGATGGCCAAATTCTTAATGACTGCCCCTTAAATAGAACTGAGTCTTTCCCCTTCCACACCTCTAAAAGAAGCCATCAATTATGAAGAGCTACTCTTCATCATCCCTATCAAACTTTTTAAGAGTTCTCTTCAGTGGCTTCCTGTCTAGACTACTTTTCTTTTAGCAGTAGGACTGGGTAGGAGTTGTCACAAAAAGCCTTCCATGTCTCTTCCTCTCAACTATACATTCCTTGCTTCATAGTGAACGTTAGCAGTCATGGCCTCTACACAGTTTCTGGGTTTCTGGCAACAACACATGAAGTTGATCCCTGCTGTAGTAGGACCAAGAATCCAGCTTTGAAATCACTAAACCCTTGGGTGGAAGCTCAGGCCAGTTAGCTCTAATATGGCCCCCCTAGGACAGCAGGTCTTATTGACATCAAAGTGGTTTCTGGCTGCAGTGCAGAGCACAAACATCCACATGGCCTGAGGTGGTCATGTCTCCCACAGGCAGCATTCCTTCCTCCAGCAGAGCACAATAGAGTTGTGCATAGCAGTCACAGGCCTGGCTTCTCTGGCAGCTGGAATTCTGCTACGGCTGTCTCGATGACCCATAATACTTTTAATTATGATGAATACCATGATGAGAGCACACTGAATGCTTTCTTCTGCTCAGTGGCAAATGATCTGAGGGAGGATGAGCAAGGAAATCAGTCCTAAGAAACAAGGTCGGAGGCAAACCCTTTCCTCGGAACAATGGGAGTAATAGAACTATGCTCCACGCAGAAGCTGAATTTTGCACATAGAATGTAATATGACAACTTTCTTACATGTGAGTTTTTGAAGTACTGTCTGAATAAGAAACAATTCGACTCCTATAACCCAGACTAAGGAGCTATTGGCCCTCTGGCTCACAAATCACCCTGAACCACCCTGCTTGAGTGTCAGTGGGCACCTTTACCCACAGTTAAATCTGTCAATGTTAGGTTTCTAAGGTTTGACCTTTGTATATGAAGGCGATGCTTCTGTAAGGAGAGTCTACCTATATCCCCGTTAAGAGTGACCAGGTATCAGTGGGGATTGTAAGAGTTAAAATGGAGGGCAATTACTGTGCCCAATTGCACCAGCTGAGATTTTGATTCCAGTATAAATAGCAAGGCTCAGTTCAGTGAGGACAGGAAGTAATGAGCTAAAGCAGTATCCTCACAAATAATTTTACAAACGGGAGCAGAAAAGACAGGACCACTGAAGGAAACCTACCAAGACTGAAATACTGCAGATTTAGTGGGGATACCAAGTCATGATGCTCTTCATAGGAAAACATCTATTAAAATTTTCGAGCCGGGCGTGGTGGCACACACCTTTAATCCCAGTACTTGGGAGGCAGAGGCAGGTGGATTTCTGAGTTCGAGGCAAGCCTGGTCTACGGAGTGAGTTCCAGGACAGCCAGGGCTATACAGAGAAACCCTGTCTCGAAAAACAAAACAAACAAACAAAAATTCTTCAGTGCTGTTCCATTTAGCCACATATTCTGAAACCGACTTCTTCGTTGTCCCTGTGGTCTTCTATTTTCTTTGTTGTGCCTATGGTCTTCTATTTTCTTGCTATTTACTCGCTTACTCAATTTTACTTTTCTAAGTGAGAGCAGACTTTATCTCTTTATGAGCGTCTGCAGGGTCCCTCTATACTAGTTCTTATGATTATATTGAATCTGATGTTCTCCTAACTGGATTTTATATTCTCTTTTGTATAGAGTAAACTTCTTTCCTACTTTTGTTGTTGTTGTTGTTGTTGTTGTTGTTGTTGTTGTTGTTGTTTTGCTTTTAGAGACAGGGTCGCTCTGTGTAGTCCTGGCTGTCCTGGAACTCACTCTGTAGACCAGGCTGGCCTCAAACTCAGAAATCTGCCTGCCTCTGCCTCCCGAGTGCTGGGATTAAAGGAGTGTGCTACCATGCCCGGCTCTCTTTCCTACTTTGTTAGCTTTATTTTATTAAGTAATAATTCCACCTGAATAAAGTTAAAACTTAAAAACTTAAAGAAGGATTCTCATTTTTCTTATCCCTTCAAGCAGCCCTTGAGTCATTTATCGTTTAATGTGTCATTAATTCCATTAATAGGAATCATAGTTCAAGAATGATTCACACTTCTAAACTCATTTATTACAGGTTCTTAAATCTTTTTCCAAAATCTGTCATTTGATGGAACTATGGTAAAGCAGGGAGGAAAATGCTCTTTTCATTTCATGCTTGCAATTTGGCCTCTAGAATTCTCTCTAAACTAGAGAAGATGTATTGGGAATCTCCATATGACCCACATCACTATCACTTCCTTCCATTGACTCTCACCTCAGGTCAACCACACTGATTAAAACTTTGTGACTTTAATCTCTGAGCATTAAAAACATTAATATATAACATATAAACATACATATACATATATATGTATGTTATATGTACATATACACATATATTATATACATATACATATTATATAATCTATGCCATATTTGAGGTTCTAGAAATTGATTATGGGAAGTTGTTGGGTATACCATGTAGACATTGTCACTAAAGTATAGTCAGAATAAATGTTAAAGGCAAGGATTTATGTGTGCTACAAACCTATGTTTTTAGCCACTAGCTAGTAGTTTACTTTGGGTTTAGTTTTACCAGATATCTTCAAATAGCTTTGTCTTAGTTTTGGAGCAGTTTTCATATATATGAGTGTCAATATATGTTAGCTATTGACTAATATCTATATAAACTTTAAATTGAAAAAATTAGGCTATATTCATAGATATCAGATTGGGATTACTCATTAATTCAGCAAAATAAAAACATTTGTCATGTATTATATAGGGAGATACCTGTGGAACAATCTTAATTATATCATGTCAATACTTAATGATGTAACAAAATTTATTTTACAAGCTATCTGTTTCAATTTGTTTTTTAATTTTAAGTTTAGGTAGTTAAATATATATCTTTGTGTATATAATTATACTTTGTGTATCTAATTATAAATTTATTTTAAAGATTAAATACCTTAGTGGTTCTATGTTTGTGAATATACCTTCTTTAACTTTATTTGTTTATTTGTTTGTTTATTTATTTATTTATCTATTTACATACCAAACACTATCCCCACTTCCAAAATCCCTCCCCCACTCTCCTCCCCTTCTCCTCTGAGAGGATAAGGCTCCCCCTGCATATCTCCCCACCCTGGCAATCACGTTTCTGTAGGATTAGGTGCATCCTCTCCCACTAAGTTTGTACACTTTACAGAATCATCATGGTATTTGGTGAGATTCACATCAGAATTATTACTTACTGATTGCTTATTTTAACTTAGTAAACAACTAGTTTATTAAAAGAGAAATTGCAACATTTCTATAGATTAAATTTCAGGAGGCACAAGTATCTATTGTTTTCCTTTTTATCCCAGAAAATATTCATTTTTAGTGGGAATACATTAAAAGAGGGTCTTACTAGATAACATCAGTTCATCGCAAATTTATGATTGACCTACTTGTTAAATGCTGGCATTGCAAACACGACCTGACATAACCATTTAAAAACAAATAATTCTGCAAAAATAGTGATTTTTAGGTAATATAAATGAGTTTTAAATGACAGTTTTAGATATATTTGAACCCTTTAAGCCCTGTCTATTTATGTGTGTTTTAGAATAAGGTTAATTCCCAACATTAATGTTAGTTCCCAACATTTCAGTCATAATTATTCTAGAAAAAGTAAACAAGAAAGGAAGATAGTTGCCTTTTCAATATTTATAAACCTTCCAGCTCCCTAGTGACTTCATTTCTAGTAATAATACATACTTATTGCACCGTTTTGAATTCTAAAAAGGCTTAGTGTTAATATTCTGTGTAATCTCATGATTTGAAGTCTTGGCATCTTGATTAGAATGCTGGGAATGTTCATTGATCTCACCGCAGAGGTTGTTGTCACCATTAATCAAAGCCCAGATAAAAGCACAAATATTTGAATTCTGGGTTATCAAAATTTGCATTTGTTATCTTTGTCAAATTTTCTTTGACTGTGTGTTGTAAAATGTTAATTTATGTGATGAGATTAACCAGCTTGACATTGTCAATCTTTCAATCACCATAGCATTTTTCACAACTACTTAAGTGCTGAAAAATAATTGCTGAAAATATTAAAGAACATGCCATTATTTCTTAACTCCGTAGATCTATATTCAGCACTGACTTAAGATCATTCATTATCTGTTATTAGTATTTTACATTTTCATTTAAGGTAATAGCCAACTCCCTTTTATCTATCTATAGTCTCCTCAATCGCCTTTTTAGTCTTTCTGTTCTGTTTCTTAATAAGAAATACTTCAAATAAAAGCAAATTGTTAGGTACTAATGTCACATATAATTGCTACCATTCTTTGTTTCCATGCAGCACTGACAAACAAGAATATAGAAGGATTCTCTCTAAGTAGACTTCCAATGTCCAGGAAGGAACATCTTCAAGTTCTTTCATGAATAATTCCTATTTGGAGTCACTTCTGTATGTTATCCTTTAACTTATTATGAATAATTCTAAAGAGCTTAACTATCTTTTCCTAGGTTTCTGTGTTAGTAGCTACATCATTGAGTTGTTTCCAAGCCCTCTATATGACAATTCGTCTTACACTCTGGATTGTTACATTCAGTAGAAGGAAAGAAAATCATCATTTTTCTCTTCTTAATTTATAATTTTATTTTTTTGCTACAGAGAGACAGAAATTTTAGATGAATAAACAGTCTAATAACTAATAAAATTTTCTAGGAGCTAATTTGGTTTTGACATTAATTGCTTTGCTGGACGGCTGCCTTCTCAGACTGCCAAAGTGTAGGAGAGTCTCTGTCATTATGTTACATTGTGGTGAGCATGCTTCATGAAGCATGTGTTCTCTAAAGATTATGATGTAAAAGGGAGAGACCTTTCTGAGGTTACATGAGATATAAAGAGAAGCACAAACAAATCCCTTCTTAAACACCGAATATTGAAGCATCTAGTGAAGTAACAAATGCTTCCCATTATGCTTTATTATTTGGAGAATTTTAAAAAATCAAGTGTTAAATAAGTAGTAATAGTAGCCTACTAATCTAAGATGGCAAAGGAACCATAGTATTACTTGCTTTTTTTCTACAAATTATAGATTCATAGATTTCATAAAGAGCATTTCTTTTAAGTTTTATGTATTAAATGTTGGAAAATGTTTCATTTGGAAAGTTGTCAGTGGGTTTATTTCCATGATAGAACTATTTTAAAAACTATTATTTATTCTCAAACAGATGAAACACATATGTATAAACAAAAAGTAGCTACTTAGAAGCATTCAGAATATCAACAAAACAGCTACTTTTTTTTCTTGCAATTACAGAGTGGTCTTAAGTTAACAGAACAACAATTATCTTTGTATAAGCTGCATCAGAGACAACTGAAGATAAAAAAAAAAAAGAAAAAAGGAAAAAAAACAAACAAACAAAACCAAACTACTGTCCTTATATATAACTAATTGTGCTGTGCATCAACATGAACCTGCTTTAAATTTCCATGCCAATTTATAACCCCGAGACTGTACCAGGCAAGGTCAGTGGCTATTGAAAATACCACCAGGACAGGGCTATCTAAAGACACATTCAGTAGTGTGTTAACTAAAAAAAAAAAAAAAAGAAAAAAAGAAAAAAAGAAAAAAAAGACACTGTACAGTTCAAAACCATCTTACACAGCCTTATATTTTACCTCTTTTTTTTTTCTTTAAAAGCAGTGTGTTGTGTACACGGGGGTTAAATGCTTTATAGACAAGATAAAAAACTGCGCTAGAACCAACTTATACATCATCGTCTTCCTCTTCCTCCTCTTCCTCATCCTCTTCATCCTTGTCAACATCTTCCTCTTCTTTTTCTTGATCTTTTCAGCCTTGGCCACCCTTTTTTTAGCTGCTTCAGGTTTTCCCTCAGCTCTGTGGGCAGCAATATCCTTCAGCCTGGCAGCCTTCTTCTCATGGGCTGCTTATCATCTGCTGCGGAGTTGTTCCATATCTTTCCTGGTTTCTTTGCAACATCACCAATGGATAAGCCAGGATGCTCGCCTTTGTTTTGGGGACAGTACGCAGAACAGAACAAGAAGGCCAAAGGAGAACTCTTGGGTGCATTGGGGTCCTTGAACTTCTTTTTGGTCTCCCGTTCGGGAGGATGTATGTTTTCATTTCTCTTTTATAACGAGGCTTATCAGCCTTTGCCATGTCTTCAAATTTCCCCTTTTTCTTTAGCAGATATGGTCTTCCACCTCTCTGAGCACTTCTTGGAGAACTCTGAGAAGTTGACAGAAACAGGTGGGTGCTTCTTCTTGTGCTCCTCCCGGCAGGTTTGCACAAAGAATGCTTATGAGGACATTTTGCCTCTCAGCTTTTTAGGATCTCCTTTGTCCATATTTTGTTCATTTTCCTCCAGGAGGCACAACAGCTCTCGCTTGCCCCAGTGCTGTCTCTATGGAGCTCAATGTACTGCAACGGCTGTCAATATCAGATTTTATATCCTCATGGCAACAGATGATAATATGAATTATAGTAGAGCAAATGAATTTATTTTATGTTGTAAAGCTCTCCAAAGCTTTCTAAACGTTATTTTACCATTTGATATGTATAAAATTTTTGTTTACAATGTGTCTCTGTACACCCTTCAAGGTGAGAAAAGAGATTTACTTCTTCTGGGACTGGAGTTATAAATAGATGTCAGTGGCCATATGTGTACCAAGAACCAAACACTGAGTCTAATGTAAAAGTAACAATTGCCCTTAATCACTGAACCACCAAGCCATCTCTCCAGTCCCTTAATAGCTGTCGATATGAAACTCTTTTGCAAATAATATATGAGCATTGATAATTAAATAGCTAAAATCTGGGTCTTCATGGGTTAGTTGATTGCTTGGATTCTTCTTTTTTTTTTCCCCCTTCAGTGATTTGTTGATGCTGTTCTTCCATTTGATGGATGGATTGGAGTATTTATCTTTAAAGTTTATTTTTGCCTTTTAATTATTGTTTATTTTATTTACATTTCGAATGTTATCCCTCTTCCTACTTTCCCCTCTACAAAACCCCTATCCCTTCCCCTCCCGTGCTTCTATGAGGGTGCTCCCCGACCCACTCCTGTCTCAGTGCTCTAGCATTCAGCTATGTTGGGTCATCAAGCCTCCACAGGACCAACAGTCTCCCCTCCCATTGATGCCAGATAAGGCCATCCTCTGGTATGTATGCAGCTGGAGCCATGAGTCCCTCCATGTGTACTCTTTGGTTGGTAGTTTAGTCCCACGGAGCTCTGGGGGTTCTGGTGGGTTGATATTATTGTTCTTCCCATGGGGTTGCAAATCCCTTCAGCTCCTTCAGTCCTTCCCCTAACTCATGTATTGGGGTTCCCAGGCTCAGTCTAATGGTTGGCTGCATGCATCTGCATCTGTATTGGTCAGGCTCTAGCAGAGACAATAAAGATTATCTGTTGGAAATTTTATAGTTAATATATGATATATTGAATATATTATATAAATAAAATATTATATAAAAATAAATGTATCATAAATTAATATATTAATATGAATTTATATATAATATACTTTGATTATATATAATTGAAACTAAAGAATTCTTGCATAATTGAGGCATATTGAAATTAGAAGCAAAGTAAATATTTTCTTTATCATCTTAACAAACTAGTATATGTTTTCTGACTTAATAAATCCAAAGCCAATGCAAAACAAGGTGAGCACCTCTCTTAATAGAATATTTAGCTTTAGAATCAATCCACGGCTGTTCTGTCTTATCCACATGTAGATTTATTTGTCTGTCTTCTTAAGTTAATAAATAAGACATCTCACAGGATGGATTTTAGGATCCTTTTGTGGTCAATTATTAATTGTTTGACTATAGAAGAGTGTTTTATAAATCAAAATCTATAATTTTATTTAACTTACAGTGATTGTATTCTGACAACAAAGTTACCCTAGTAGCTAATTACAACAGAACTTCGCAGTAAATATTTTCCTTTTAACTTCCTAGTCATCCCTGCATAAAAGTGGAGTGTCCTACACCACAAAACTGAATGAGTCACATGGAGAAATTTTGTGTCCCAAGGTAAGCAATAACATTTACTACGGATTTACTTTCAAAGATCTTTAAAGTGTTTAATTATCAATATATTATTTGAATAAAGGCATTTTATCTATAATTTCCTTATTGTATTATAATATTCTGTTTTTCTATGACAGGTCAAACAACCTTACCATTTTACATATGGAAAATTAAAAATGAAGCAATTATTAGAAATTAATAATATTTTCCAGATAATCAGCAAAATCACTTTCTGCAGAGAAAATTGAGTTGGACCTGCAGGTCACAGGGTAGATAAATGCAGAAGCTCTTGCTTTGTCATCGGGTGGCTTTGAGGAACATTGTTCATCTTGGATCTAGTAAATAGGAGGCAGCAGATTTACAACATCCACAATCTACGCTGGAAAAACTTGTGCCTACCTGATTATTTTCATTGACACCTACATTACATTATTGTATTATAGTTCACATTTGAAGCATCCTTATATTTTAAAAATCAGAAATTTAAAATGTGAAAATCCATGAAGGCATGCATTTTTTTTCATTCTAAGATTTGCAATGATATGGATGGAAATTATTTCAGGAAATATAAGTGATATTTCATTATCATTGAATAAACATTAATCCTACAAATTATACCCCTCATTTAAAACTCAGGCGCTAAATGAATTTATTGACTAGAAAAATAAATAGTTCTGATTTTCTAAAGCATTCCATTTTCCCAACAATCCATACATCATCACTATTGAATAACTTGTGTAGAAGAATTTTAATCCAGCAATGTGGCTGCTCTGACAAGAGATAACATCCAAATACATGATTTGGCTTGCATGAATATACATCATACATTGTTATTTCCTCTGCCTGGAGTAGAGACATGCCTTCGGTACACACTTTCAATTCCAAACAATTTGAGGGGCAAGTAAAGTGATAAATAATGGAAAGATTATACAGAATGAGACAGAGATAAAACACTCCCAACTCTCACAAGAAAAGACAGGAAAGAGAGACTACTTAAAGAGCAGTGAGGGAAACAGAGTCAAATGAGTTCAATTCAATTCAGTTTAGTCCCATTCAATTCAATTTGGAACAGTTTAATTTGATACAGATCAGGTCAGTTCAACTCAGTTCAGAGTAGTTCAGAGTTTGTGGAATTTAGAGGTAGACTTTCCAGGCATAGCAATTCAGTCAGAAGCCAAGTGGAGCTGATTTGAATCAGTCATATTTTAGAGTGCTTTGATCCAGAACTGTTGAATAGAACCACCAAGGTAGAGGTCAGAATGAGCTAGAAATGGTGAGTGTATGCAGCATTAAGTCTCAGAAGATGAAACATTCCATGCCTGGGTTAGCAGATGGAAGCAGGACCTGAACCCTTCAAGGTCTGAGTTTGTAGAGGATTAGATTGTATAGAGTCTATAAGCCTCCATGGCCTAGGCCTAAGGATAGTTAGAAAGCTCTGGGTTCAACTTAAGCTTTGTAAAACTCAGGTACAGCTCTCGTCTCATCACTTGATCTGAGGATATAAAGGCAACTGGCATTTACAAATTGATTTTTCTATTATTCTGTTCTTGTTTTCTATTACTATATAATTTCTGATTAAGGGCTAGTAGTTTGTTCAGTATCAAATTTGATAAAATTAAACTGCAATATACATTTTCACCCCCAAGAAACATTATTCATTTTTTTTCTTTAAAATGCTGCAACTACGTATTATGAAAAAGGTTTTACAAATAAACCTTGATCAGTTAATTCTCAATGGAGCTGTATTAACAAGTCATCACAAAGACTAAATACTGTTTATAACTAGCTGAAGCCTACCAAAACTTATTTTCCATTTACTTTTGTCTATACTAGAATGGAGTATAAGGAAGAAAGCCTTATCCAAGTATTCAGAGATCCCAAACTAAGCAACAGATTTATTATTATGGTCTGTATTTTCTAATGCATTATCTAGAAGAAAGAAAAAAGAAACAAGGAAGTTAAGTTACTGTAAATTGCAACACAATGGTTGTGGCCATATGGGAAGAGAAAAAAAAAATGACCTCATGGGAATCTGATAATCCTTTTGGCTAGATGGGTCTCTTGGTTTCCCAACATCCACTATGTTTGGGTGATTTATGTAATGACCTAAAGGATTGAATTCAGTGACCTTAAAAGGTTCCTTAGAGAACCAAAATCCTGTATTATTCTCAGATGACCTTAGGAACAATACAGAATTGATCATTTCTGGGCACCTGGGCAGTTTCCTTAGGAATGTATCCAGGGCAGATGGTAAGAGTTCATAGTTTTTAGCATAAGACCACATACCTGCTGTTCTGCTAACGCATGAACAATTTATCAAGTAATAAGGGTGCCCAGATGCCCTTGTCTACTTAATAGTGATATGTGTAATGAGGAATTTTTAGTATATTCAAATTTTAAACTGGAAAAATATTACTTTTTAAAACTAATATATTACTCAAATTCTCTCAAATATTTTGTAGTTTGCTAGTATTTAGTCTCTGGTATTTGATAAATACTACCAAGCAAACTGTAAGATAATTCAAGATTACATTGTCTCATTTTGTCTCACTGTTGATGCATCTGAAATTAAATTATAAACACTTGATATAGCTTTTACATATTTACATAAAAGTAACTCTATTCTCCACTTATCTTTTGTCACTTGACCCATAACTTTTGTACATAAAGAAGTCTCAATTCTATAATTTAATGACTTATATCTTCATTCCTATAATTCTACATATTGTAATCATACAACTTTGATGCTTAATTATATGTTATTTGCAATAAAAGATTAACATTAAAGCAAAGATTTTTCTGTAAGATTATTGTTATCTTTTAATATACTCATAATATTAATAAAATTATATTGTTTAAATATGAATGTAATGATTAATACAAAAGTGAATGTTGCAAATATTCTATGTAGAGTGGTTAAATCCTAATTGAATATGTATTGTTGATATGTCAGTACTTCATAGGCATAGGAGTGGCAGTGCCTTCCCTGGGTCAGGTTCAGGGAAGTGGCACACAGGTTCCTTGTCATGTACAAATGTTGATGTATGCAGAAAAGTATCAACCAAAGCTTCCTCCTCCCTAATGTTTATGGCCTAAGACTTCTTACCTGCAGAAAACCAATACCAAGATTAGGCAAACTTGCCTCCTTATCCAGCTCTATACACTGAACCCATCTTGAGTCATGTGTATGTATGTATAGTAATCACACTGAGTTTTCTGGCTGCTCCTGGTATGTCAGTGCCCAGTCATCCAGAGTCTAATGTTTGTATGTATGTTTACTGTTTCAGCATTCTCCATTGCCCTAGTTAGGTCATTCCCTTAACCACAGAGGTCATAGCAATTGTCTGCCTTTCAGGATCCTTCACTCCATGGCAAACAGGCCATTTGTACTGTAATATAGCTTTGAATCAGACCCAAAATAGAATTGTAAAATTGTTTAGGTACTGTTCCACATTTTTTTTGTTGCTGTGATATAATACTGTGATCAAAGAAACTCAGAAAAGATAAGGATTTATTAAGCTTGTACTTTCAAGTCACAATCTATCATTGAGATAAGTCAAGGCCAAAACCTAAGCAGGATCTGGAAGCAACACCCATGGAGAATTGCTGTTGCTGGGATGTTCCCTTGGTTGTAAACAGTCATGCTTAGCTAACTGTTTAATAGCACATGACAACATGCCTAGTTGTGGAGGATACAACAGTCCATCAATTAACAATCGAGACAGTCGTTAATAGAAATGCTCACATCCCAAGTGAATAAAGACAATTACTAAAATAAGATAGTTTTAGGAGATTCTGTGTCTGTCAAATTGACAGTATTAACTTGGACAAACATTAAGGACAACACTTAACATTGGGACTGCCTTACAGGTTCTGAGGTTCAGTCCATTATCAACAAAGCAGAAAGCATAGCAGCAGCCAGGCAGTCATGGTGCTGGAAGAACTGAGAGCTCTTCATCTACATCCAAAGGAAGCCAGGATCAGAGAGTTTTGAGGCAACTAGGAGGGGGAGTACAAAGCCCACCCCTATAGTGACACACTTTCTCTAACAAGGCCACACCTACTCCAACAATACCATACTTCCTAATACTTTCACCTTCATGGCCAAGCATATTCAAACCACTACAGTGGCTCTAAGTATAAAATTTTAGATGACAATATCCTGTCAAAATTGTTGTGCTCACGTGATAAATTCACTGTATTTATACTTATTTGCATATGTATCCATTGAAGTTTATCATTTGAAATTCTGTTTTAAGAAATTTACTATATCTGTTTATATAGTCTACATATTTTATTTGATAATTAGCACTTTAGTGGAATCATAACTTGTCTTTCATAACTAATATTAGAATATGATAACTGAAAAAGTTATAAGAAAGTCAAAAGCCCTGTAGTTGAAACATTGATTAGCTGTAAAGCTTGGAAAATGAAGGGACCAAATAAAGCTTTACTTTGTCCTTCTTTTTTCTCTTTTTTATAACCACAGTTTTAATTAATAAATTCATTCAATCTCTTCTGGTTTCCTTGTTACTAAAATTGTTAGTAGATAACCAGTCAGAGCTACAATGTCTGAAGTTACTGAATCTTTCTGAAAAAAATGCTTTTGGAAAAACTTTCCCGACCTTACTACAAATTTTTCCACACTATGATTATCCTCAGAGTCGTCTTGAAGTCGTCTTGAATTGAGCTGGTACTTTACTTTGTCAAATAAAAGCTTAGAGAGCCTGGCTTGATGGGACATGCCTGTAATTGCAGCACTCAGGAAGTGAAGGTCACAGAATTAGTAGTTCAAGGTCAGCTTTGCCTTCAATAAAGCATAACTATAAACACCTACCTCTGAAAATTATCTCAGGAAAAAGCAAGTCTTCTATCAAGATTTACTAAATGCATGTTATTTTCTTACTATTTCTTTCTGCTCTTCCTTTGACTATTCCATCAAGAATCAGTAAGCTGTCTTGCTTCCTAAGCTGGTTACTTCACATCTCTAACACAATATATAGTACTTATTTTCCTGTGTCTCAATAGCTTTCTTTTGTGTCATATACCAGACACTTGTTCTTTTACTTATTCTTAAATTAATAGAGTCTTAATCTGCCATAAGTATCCATCATTCCAAAGCCATACTCTTCTCTGTTCATACTATTGTTTAAAATTATAATAAATGAAAGTCCTTCTATTACAATTGCATTTGTATCAAGCCAAACAACTGCATTTGCTTATTCTTCTTGGCTTCCAGTCCTTAACCAGTAACCTACATGCACAGATATAGTCGAAATTTGTTATATTTCTTAACTTCAATATCGCCACAATTTATTCACTCCTTTAAAATTTTATAGTTCTTAGTCCTCAGGATAAGTTTTATGAATTTCACTTGGCCTTAAGTGCCCAGTTGAAAATGGGGCACTGATCTAATACAAGCTGCTTGGTCTATGCAAAAATTAATCTAAATGTCAACTAGAGAATCTTAAAGAAATAACTCACCCCTTCGTTTAAAGTAATGCATGTGATCATGCTCAAAAATGCCTAAACCCCAGGGTAAACACACTTCTCTCTTAAAAAAAAAAAAAAGCCAACAAACAAAAAAGATCATGGCTTCAGCATTAGAGATCAATGCAAAATATTCAGGTTAAGCCATTGCAGTACAGCCTCTACCTATGGTCGAACCAGTTAGGAATTAACTTTTGAGTTGTTACTTTGTCCAAAGCCACAAATCTGTGAAGCCTACTTCCTAACCTTCTTTAGTAGCATATTTATAAGATCTAGAGTTGCCACCTCCTGTCCTGGGCATGTCTCTGCTGAACTGTTTCCTTTCAGAATGTGGTGAATTAGCTGAGTCAGCAGAACCTCGTTTGCATATCCTAGACATGAACACAATCAGAACTTGACAGAAGTGGATTGCCTGAGATTAAAACCAATTGTGTTTTCATAACGTAGCCAATGTCTTCGTGTCCTTCCTTTTCGGGCTAAGGGGGAATCCCTGCATTACCAGGCGCATCCTACGTATCTATGTGCCAACATACTGAGAATTTGAAGGGATCGTCTCTTGAAATGTAGAAATTTGCTGAAGCTCCAATAGAGAAAAGTCAATAAAGATGTAGATCATCTGTCATGCCTGCCTATACTAACTACCAAGGTCAAAAGTATCTCTTTATATGTTAAAATTCAATACCCAAAGGCAAGAGAACTGCTGAGCTATATCAATAATGTCTAACAAATTTAATCCATGTCTATCTGTTGTGAATACAATGATAGATGTTAAGTGTATGTTAGAGCACCGCAGAGCATTGCAAATCACCTTTCTTATAAATTAATACTAAAATGTAGCTTATAACTAATGCCAAATAACCTAACAAAAACTCTCCAGAGATGGAGTCTATCTTAATTACCTACTTGCCTGGCTACTCTAGAAGAGGACAGATATTACCACACAGAAACAGAGCTTCTACTGTGCATCTGTGGCACATTAAAGATGCCTAAGAGAGGGTTCCAAAAAATGTCAGTGTTGAATTAAGAAAAGAAAAAAAAAGTAGCTTCCACTTGTATTAGTTTGACCAAGAATGAGCTTAAATTTGAATTCGTTTCTTCTTTCTCTGTGTCTTCCATCTGTCTGTAGTTTGTGTTTACTGGCCTGTTGATAGCATACCTGAAGTATAAATGTTCTGTCTGTCCCTGTAGCTTGTTTAAGTACCTGATTGTTTATATCAGGACTTATGTGAGAGTCTGAATCTGTGCCTGGTAGTAACAAGGGGCTTTGTTATGGAATGGCATGGGAAATCTGGTATGGAAAATAGATGAGAAATTCTTCATAGAAATTTTTAACGAAGTTTTTGTTTGACAAGGGAAAAAGTTCCTTAACTAACCCCAATCAAGGCAGAACAGGATTTGTAACCACAAAAGAGATGATCCCAATTTATATCCATATTTTCCTTTCAATGCTTATGGGTTATTTCTTGTTCTATCTGTTGGCTCATTTCAGCAAATGAACACCACAGCATACACATGTGCTTCTTCCAGATCACATTCTTCCAGATCATGCACATAAAAGAGTCAATACCTTGAGATTAAATCTATGCATTTACCTTAGAATTTAAAAGTTGATTGCAAGAGAAATCTCAGGTTAAATAGCTGAAGTATTCAGTAGGATAGCATGTTAAGTAGACAATCTTAAATGATCTCAAGGCATGCTATTAATTTGGATTCAAGACTATAGTGCAGGGTCTTCAGGTAAAGAGGTGTTTGTGTAAAATTTATTGGAGGAGAGGTTCTAAATTATGGGGGAACATACTGCAAGTGCAGCCTTACTGTAGCTTTCACGGCTTGAAGCTGAGGAGACTGATAACTGCTTTTCTCCTCTTGTAATCTGGATAGTACCTTCCTGGACCATGAATGAGTAGGGTAAGGAGGGTGAGTGGTGATGCAAGCATTGTGGAAATAACAACTTCCATTTCTTTTTCTCTTTCTCTCTTTTTTTTGAGATTATTGTATATATTTCCCTCCCATTTCATTTTGCCAAACATTCCACAAACCTATAATTGCTCTTTCAAATTCATGGTTTCTTTCTTCATAATTCATTATTATGTCCACCAGGTATTATATTACATAATAGTTTATTAACTGTATGTGTTATATATAATATCTTATTATATAATATTTATTATAACATGCTAAAACATGTCCTTGTATAATGAGATATATATATATATAATGTGTGTGTATAATATATTTTCTTGGATGACAATCTTATTGGAAACACCATGACAAAAGAGCAAGTTAGGGGTGAAAGGGTTTATTTTTATTACACTTCCACCTCAACTTTTATCACCAAAGAAAGTCAGGACAAGAATTCAAGCAGGGCAGGAACTTGGAAGCAGGAGCTGATGCTGAAGCCATGGAGGGTTCTGTTTACTGGCTTGTTCCCATGGCTGACTCAGTCTGCTTTCTTAAAGAATCCAGAACTACCAGGTGCAATAGGTTGGACCCTCCTCCACTCATTACCAAGTGAGAGAATGCCTTCACAACTGGATTTCATGGATGCATTTCTACAACTGAAGCTCCTCCTTTCTGATGACTCTTGCTTATTTCAAGTTGACACAGAAAACTAGCAATTGACCCCTTACCAACTTGACCAGCAAACATATTATATTACTATTAAGCCATAATCATTCTATTCTTATTTATCAATAATAATAATAATAATAATAATAATAATAATAATAATAATAATGTTAAAAGCCCCACAGTCTTTACAAAAATGTCAGTCTCTTTAATATATCTAATGTCTTTAAAAACAAAACAAAAAAAAGTATTTTAAAATTCAAAGTTTCTCAACTGTGGGCTCCAAAAAATAATTTTTTGCTTCAAGAGGGAAATATAAGGCCAGAGTCACAATAGAATCAGAGCAAAATCAAACTCAACCTATCCAACTCACTATTTTCTGGACTCCCGCAGAGGGCTTGGGTCATCTCACTTGCTGTGCCCTTTGAAACACATAAGTTGTCTTCTAAGCTCCAGCTGGCTCTGCTTCACTGCTGCTGCTCTTCCTGGTGGTTGTCACATAATATTGGCATTTCCCAAACGCCCAGATCCCTCGCTGCAACTGGGTTGCCCTTTTATATACCAATAGCCTCTCATAGACACTCCTCATGATGCCAACCCTCAACTCTCTCTCTCTCTCTCTCTCTCTCTCTCTCTCTCTCTCTGATCCCTTCTGTCCTTTGCCTTAAACTAACATTGAAACTACATTTTCATCAGTTGCCTCTCCTGGTCTCTCACACTGCCAAGATTCAGCTTCTCTCCATTCTTACCTTCAAAACCAATACCTTCTTAGTGACTTTTACACATTACTAAGGCTGACTAGCACAAGCTATAACCATGACCACCTCAGGAACTCAGCTTCTTTGTGGTCTGAGGAAACACTTTCCATAAGACTTAACCTCCGTAATGATGCTAATGTCTTAGCTCCATCTAACCAGCATCAAGTAATCAAGTGTTTGAGGAAAGATTTCACTTTAATCGTTCTGGTATTTTTGGTAATCATAGCTGATTCTTCAGCCTTAGCCAACCAGAACCACAGACTCTTATTTCAAAATAAGAAACAGCCACAATATGATCTTTAAACTTCCCTCTGAAACATGAAAAGCAAGGCCCCCATTCAGTATTCTTAACTTCCAACCTCCTAAAGAACACCCCATAGAGCTCTTAGCACTCAATGGCTCCTCTATCCCAAAGTTCCAAAGTCCTTTCACAACATTCTCCAAAGCATGGTCAGGTCTGTCAAAGCAATGCCCTAGTAAGCTGGTGCCAGTTTTTCCTGGTTAGGGTTGCTATTGCTGTAACAAAATACTGTGACCAAAAAGCAAGTTGTGGATGAATGGATTATTCTTCTCACATTTTCACATTTCTGTTCATCACCAAAGGAAGTCAGAACATGAACTCACACAGGGTAAGAATATGAAGGCAGCAGCTGATGCAGAGGCCATGACGGATGCTCCAACTAACTCACTTCCCCTAGCCTGCTTTCTTATAGAACGTAGTACTGCTAGCCCAGGAATGGCACAACCCATCATGGGATGAGTCCTGCCCACTTATCACTAATTGGGAAAATACCTTACGCTGGATCTCTTGGAGGCATTTCCTCACCTGAGGCTCCTTCATCTCTGATGACTCTAACTCATGTCAAGTTGAAGCACAAAAGCGGCCAGTACAGCAATCAACTGGTTGGCTTTCAGCAGCCCTTAGTCACATGCAATTTTCGGGGTAGAGCTGAGTCCTAATGGCTTTTGCCCTGTTCAATTTCACATCTATTGGTGTTTTCCTTCTTCAGATCATGTTTAGGCAACTTTTTTGGAGAGTCTTAAATGGCTATAGCATCTGACATTATTAGAAGATACAATCTCACAGAAAGTTACCTAGTCGTATTTCTTCCCACCCATCTTCTGCAATGTTCCCTAAACATTAGCTGTGGGAAGTTTTGTAGCCATATCCATTGGACTGGGCTACATAACTCTATATTTTGCTTGGTTGTGGGCGTCCTCTACATGAGATAGGACTAATACAAACACTGTTAATAAGCCCAGTAACATGAGGCTACATAGGTCATGGCCTTAGGGAAAAGCATACTAAATTATTCTGCTAAATAGCAGTACATTGACTGCTAAGGATATATTATTGTAACTATATATTAGTGAGTGACTGAACCCTCAGCAGAGAAGTTTCTTTTAAGAGTAGATGGGAAGTAACTCAGAGACCCACATTAGCACAAAAGACAGAATGGTACTTGAGAAGAACACTTAGAACTGTTCCCTTGTAGTCATCCACCATCTCTTTCTAATAACTCTTCCACAATGATTCCTGATACCTGGGATAACTGAATGCAGTGCAGAGGATCAATTTAAGGTTGGGCATTCCAGTTCCTTATTCTCTGTGGCTTGGTCAGTTGTAGTTCACTGTGAGAAGCAGCATCTAGTGAAAATACAAACTTCTCTGATAATGATGCATTAATCTGTGGGTATAATGGTAATTTAATAGAATTCTGTTTTATACTCTCTATATTTACCATAATAATAGTAACAAATTATCCTCTAGGATATATGATTTCTAGCTATGGTTCTTGTTATGGTATTAGGGATCAGTTTCATGTTATGGACAGGATTTGCATTACTATTTTTAATACTAGAGTTCATCTATGCATTTATATATTAATTGTTTGTTTTAAATTAATGTGTGTGTGAATAGTGCTATACCTTGAATTTTTTGCTTATGTTCTGGATCAAAAAGAAGTTGTGGCATTTTATAATAATAGAAATAAAAATAATAACAAAACTTGGAGCATAAATTACTTTAAGAACCAAAAAAACAGCAAACTTAAAAATCACTATTTTCTTAGAATGTTGAATTATTCCAAGCCTTACATTTATTAGTATTATAAAGTATAGTAGAAATTAAGATTATTCATGGACCTGTGGTTTATTCTTTTTTTATTAGGCATTTTCTTCATTTACATTTCAAATGCTATCCCAAGAAAGCCCCCTAAACCCGGCCCCTGCCCTGCTCCCCAACTCACCCACTCCTGCTTCTTGGCCCTGGCATTCCTCTGTACTGGGGCATATTATCTTCACAAGACCAAGGGCCTCTCCTCCCAATGATGGCCGATTATGCCATCTTCTGCTATATATGAGCTAGAGACATGAGCTCTAGGGGTGCTGATTAGTTCATATTGTTGTTCCACCTATAGGGTTGCAGACCCCTTCAGTTCCTTGGATACTTTCTCTAGCTCCTCCATTGGGGGCCCTGTGTTCTTATTCTTTAATTGCAATCAAAAGTTGAAAGTAATAGAAAATGTGTTGACAATAATCACCTTAAATTGTTGGAATGAATGCATGCATTTGTCTAAGGTGGTATCCCACAACTTAAAATGTACATTGTAGTGTCTAGTTGAGGATTTCTGCAGCAGTGGTAGAATACATGCCAGCTGAATTAACAAACTGATTGTGTAAGCAATGAACCTCATTTTCACTAAGCTGGATTTGACAAATTGCATGACATTCTGTCCAGTAAAATTGAGATTTATAATGCTTACCACTATAAACAATAATGAAACAGCAAAGAAATTCAATATCTGACATTTTTATCTGTATATCCCACTTTCTTTTTACTAATCAATGCTTAATTCAGGAATATACTTCATATTTTCTTATTCCTTTAGTTGTAAAATTTTGTGCAATCGTCTCTAGTTGAAGTAAATGTTCACAGTGAATAAAGACTAACATCTCCTCCCATTGAGGTTGAAAATTGCTATGGGGAACCTATTCTAAACATATACAAAAGCCCATAATTAAACTGAATATAAAGTAAAATAAAATTTGGTGCCTCATCTTTGGACTCAGGATTTCTATCTATTGGTTTGATTGAAGTACGGTGTTAGAAGTGTTCAAAGAAATATGAGGGCAGATTGTATTTACTGTTTCTCCTGGTGGGTCTAACAGGAATGCTTCACACTCATAGGAAGTGAATCTTCATCGTGCATGCAAATAAATGTCAGATAATTATTACATACATGATTGGTGTCATTTATGGGACACTGGAGGATATAAGTGAAATAACATCTTTGGATTCTGAAAGGTGAATTTATGGGATAACAATTGTCTCTTGAGACCCCTTACACCAGTCTTGATAATCATTCTAAATGCTACATTTCAAACTCTATTTTGGTGTCTATGCCATTCCACTATTTTAACTGTTGCTCCAATATCTGCAGAATTATCTCTGAAACTCTACAGTTAAGATGATCTCTTTGCAGAATGTAAGAAAAAAGTACATTTAAAAATGTTATTGTATTTTGCCACTGAGACATGGGTGTCACTGTTTACTCTATCACCTAACCTGCAATGATGGGTTTCAAAGTCGCAGGCAAAGCTATCTATAAAATGCAGTGTTGGTATAATTGCTTGAAATGTTATGAAATACTTCATTGTACTTTAGATAAAATGTTTTGAATCTGCTCTAAAAATATGGTTACCTGCTGAGGGAAGGTTAAACTTCAGAGACAAAGCTTTCCAAATTCAGAGAAATGCCTTTTTAAAAAGTGACGACAAAGCAAGCACTTGACAGTTCAGGGAAAGATGCTTGGCAAATGTGACAGAACCAGAGTAAATTGTGCGCTGCAGCAGGCATTTACAGGAAGAAGCTGGTAGAAATTGGCCACACTAGGCAATAAAGGAAAGCCAATGGATAATGAGAAACTGACATTCATTTAAAGTTCTTAGACACTGTGCTAAGCAGGTTGATTTTATTGGGTAGGCAATATGATGGATAAGGAAAGTGCTTGCACCTGTGATGAGAACTGAGAAGACATTTTAGACTTAATTCACTAAGTCGATTATTATGGTAGTCCAGTAAAAAGCTGAGGAGATTCACCATCTTCCTAGAAAAGCACAGGATGATGTACAACTCCGATCTATCAGTGGACTTGCTAGAGAGCATTTTCCAAAGGTCATGCTCACTATATTATCACTATGTTGACTTAATTTTGACTATTTGATGGTACAGGGAAAATATTAATTATTAAAACCTGTAGGCAATATAGCATTGCACATGTGGCACACATATGTATTCACATATATTGCATAAACTAAAAACTTATGATGAATAATTAAATAAATTCCAAGACAACTTGTCATGGTAGTTGATGAAATTACTACATGAAAGAACAATTATTCATTGTTTCCTTATTTATTAATTAAATGTGTCCCTTGAAATTTCATACATCCATGCATTGCATTCTGGTGGCACTCATCTTGAATTTCTGCCATATTATTTCTTGCCTTCTATATTCCTCCTTCCCCATAATTTCAGCATTGATTCCACATTCATGTATTCTCTTATACATGGAAATTTACAAGCATCAATTTGAATAAAGAAATGCTCTACATGGGGAGTGGAAACTTGTAGAGCCCACCTCCAGCAGAAAGACAGGGAGGACATCAAGTGAGGGATGCGGTTGCCATCCCACAGTCAAAACTCTGATCTATAATTATTCCTGTCTGAAAGAACTGTAAGAGATGGAAATGGAGAGTAGAAAGAAGCTTGAGGAAAAGAAAGTCCAGGAACAGGCCCAAAGTGGCATCCAAGGGGTGCTCACAAAAAGGGACCTATCATGGCTGACCTGAAATATCCAACAAGCAGCTGAAAGAGTCACATGCAGATATTTGTACCAAATCAATGGAAAGAAGCTGCTGACCCCTGTGGTTGGATTAGGGAAAAGTTTGAAGAAGCTGAGGAGGAGAGTGACCCGAGAGGAGGACCAGCAGTCTCAATTAACTTGGACCCCGAGATTTCTCAAACACTGGACCACCAACCAGGCAGCATACAACAGCTGATATGAGGTTCAAAACACATATACAGCATAGGACTGGCAGATCTTTGTTTAGTCATTGAAGATGCACCTAACCCTCAAGAGACAGGAGGCCCCAGGGAGTTTAGAGGTCAGGTGGGGTGTGTGGTGGGTGGTTGAGACATGCTCATAGAGACAAGGTGTTGGGGAATGGAAATAGGATGGGAACAGCCAGAGGGTGCATCAGAAGGTCCAGGAACAGGCCCAAAGTATGCCTAGATTAAAATCTGGAGTGAAATAAATAAATAAATAAATAAATAACATAAAAAGGAATAGTGATTACTAGAATATACGAAGGGTCACCCTGTTTGTCATCCTGGATCAACTCTGGATTGAAAAGAATACAAGCCGTGATCAGTATACAGTGCACACCTGTAGAAATGCCATGGGGATTAATATGCACAATAAATAAATCTTAGTTAAACTGTTGATATTTGAAAGAACTATGTTGTAGTTGGGTTTGGGTTCTTCCTCCGAGCCCCATGCTCCCAGAAATAAGACTCAGACTCAAAATGTTTACAAACACCTTGGCCATATAACTAGGCTCTTCTCTAACTAGAATATTAAGATAACTCATTTATTTTAACCTACATTCTGCCATGTGGCTGGTTACCTGTTCTCAAGTACCTCGTGCCTGTCTCCTAACATCATCCAGGGGCCCTGATATATGTAGTCATTTTAAGTAATAATTTACATACATACATGGTTATGGTTAGATTTGGAGATTTCTTTTCTCTTTTTCTCTCTTAAACAAAGTGGAAGGGGTTGAGAACATAAAGATGGGGAGTATAACATAATCCTATAGAGACAATAAAATAAAAGGTTAGATTATTGAATCTGTTCAACTTAGAGGTATTACTACTCTCAAATAAGGTTATTTTTGTTATACTGGTATGAAATGTTATATATTCATACAAATTTAAGGTTTCCATTGGTATAAATCTTTGTATAATGATACCAATTTTAAGGTTAATTTTGTTGCAATATAATATATGAAAATTCCAACTCTTATTTATGTATTATGCATTTACAAATCATTTAAAAGTATAAGGTTTAGTCTAGTCCTTTCAATTGCTATTACAAACATTTTTAGGAAAATTAAGTAATGAAAGTTAATAGTCAATCAGTCTAAATCATTGTCAATGTTAGATACTAGTCTAGAATTATCACAAAATTATACATTTTGGGATGAACAGATGATAAGTATTTGGAGACAGGCAGTATTTGTTTGTTCATATATGCTACAAATAGATAGATGGTTTTCAAAAATCTCAGAGACTCACAGAACATGTTTATTAATTTAAGATCATTTTGACATTGAGACATGTCAACTCCAGACAGTAACCCATTTAGCTTAAGAAAAGAGAATGAGCAACAAAAAGCCTCTATATAGAGTTGCTTCAATTATGCCAAGCTAGATACTGGGCAAAGAAAAGGCCCTAACTTCATCTGCAGACAAAATGCTGTCCAAAAAGACAAATGGACATAGGATAGCTGATTTCCAATCTCTACCAAGACTGGCTAAGCAAACCCTTCATAATTCATGCTTCACATACAGTCTGTGAGATAGCCTGGATGAGAAGGCCCAAGATAGATGCTACAACATTATAGAGAATATTGGGGACTATTCCGGTAGTCGGCTGTTTCTGTAATTTTTATAATTTTGGAAGCTGTATTCCTGTGCTTCCTGAATATTCAGGTCTCTGATGAGGTTGAAGACTAGATAGATATAGAGACCCATAATTAAACTTAAGTTGTTTAGCATTTAGAAAAACGTTTTCAGTTTATGAAAATACTTTTAAGTTAATCACACACATCAGAATAAAATTGATTTAAATGTAGAACTTTGACATCAGCAAGATATGAATAAATAATAAAATACTTTCTCCTGAGTTACCAAATACAAACAAACTGGATTTTTAAAATGTAACTCCTTTCTAGTAATTTACATAATTGTCTCATAATTGTTCCTACTGTGTGTTGTTTATTATTATAAGAGAAAGAGGCTTCTTATTTAAACCAAAAGGAGGAATTTTCTTGAAGTTTGTTCTCTTGCTATGTATTGTAATGCTAAATAATAAATAATAAGCCCCCAAGGTCTGGTTGCCCTGAAGGATGAAGAAATCTTCACATAAGCAAGTGATGCTATGTAACCTTGTTCCTTAATATAAAATTATTGGTTGAATAAAGATGCCTACTGCCTGTAGCTGGGTAGAAGAGAGGTAAGTAGAGTTTTGGTTCCAGGGCTTAGGGTCTGAGGCAGGACCACCACAAAGGGATAGAAGTTGGAGAGAGGAGAAGTAGGTATGGGGCAAGTGAACCACAAAAATAAGCCCATAAGTGCTGGCCAGTTGAAGTAAGAGCAGCCTAGGCAGAACATGGCAAATTATAACTCACGGTTATTGCTAGGGGAGTAGATACTCATAGCTTAGAGGGTAGGTATCTGCCTAGCTTTAGTGCTTTAAAACTGTACCATACATTTTTAAAAGTTGTGTTTTTTATCTGGGAACTGAATGGATTAAGGTAGATAGATACTCCCAATTAAATATTTTGAACAACAGAGATAGATGGTTAAAGATGGAAGCAGTTATAGGCAAGTTTTTAGATTTAAGAAAAGGAATTACCTTTAAACGATACACAGAAGTCTAAAGAGATCTGAAACCAAGTTGTTGACAATCCTTGAGTTGGTACACACACAATTATAGTTGAAGATGATAGACAGACAGATAGATAGATAGATAGATAGATAGATAGATAGATAGATAGATAGATAGATAGATAGACAGACAGATAGATAGTTTGCCTTTACAAAACCTTCTAAGATATTACAAAAGCTAATAATAAAAACCGAAGAACTTTTTATTATCTTGATCCTACCCTTCCAGAGGCATGGAGATCTGAAGTTTAAGGTTTCTTTGGAAACTCAGTTGTGTTGGATAGTGTTTTACTGGGGCAAATATATGAAGAAATGTTTTTCTGAAGTGAACACAGTTGAAAGGATTTTTTGCTAAGGCACACTTCTGAAGAAACTTTTCACTGAAGCAGACACAGGTGAAAGGATGTTCTGCTTTTAAAGAAAGGACACATGATGACAGATTCTTTGCTAATTACAGGAATGTATTGGTCCCCTTACATTGCATTGTTAAGCTCCATTTGTCAGGACTTCATGGAGAATAACACACCAAAAAACTTCAAGTGGTTTTCTGTGATTTCCTGCCACTTCTTTGGACTCTGGCTGACTGGCAGAGTGATGTCATCTGAGACAGACTCATGTGCTGAGGCAAGACCTGTGGAGGACATGTGATATTTCGAGGGAGAATAAAAAGAACTCAACAGTGATGGAGGCTGAGCTTGCCTTGCTTGCATAGCTAAATGCTTGTTGGTCTTTGCTGATCTTCCCTTTGACGACTTATCTGAGAACTTCTAGCTTCCCTCCTGGTTCCTCCTGCTAACTTGAGCTGAGGCTGAGGTTGAGGCCTGCCTTTCTCTGCTAGGTAGTGCCACTGCTACTGGTTGGTGTTTGCTATTGGTGACTCTATTGAACTGGACTGCTGATATATCCATGTAGTATTTGCAAGTGGATCGAGCTCTCACTGCTGACCTCTCAACTGAACTGCTGATTTCCTGAGAATACAGATGGGAATTGCTCCCAAAAACATTTCTAAACAGGTTCACTTCCCTTGTATACTGATTGGTGGGCTATAAAGGAAGATAAAGTGTTTATGATTCATAATTAAAAGTACGCATTGAAAAAACTAAAGTTTCAGAAATCTACTTTTTTACATTTACAATTTTCTTCTAAGAATGATTTTTGTATGTTGAACCATCCCGTCTCTGGGGAGAAGTTAACTTGTTCATGGTGGATGATTTTCTGTTGTATTTTGGGGGTTGGTTGGGTTTTTTTAAGATTTATTTATTTGTTTTGTGTATATGAATACACTGTAGCTGTCTTCAGACACACCAGATGATGGTATCAGATCCCATTAAAGATGGTTGTGAGCCACAATATGGTTTCTGGGAATTGAAATCAGGACATCTGGAAGACCAGTCAGTGATCTTAACTGCTGAGCTATCTCTCCAGTGGTTTGTGATTGTTTAATTGTACATTTTTGCATCGATATTCATTAGGAAAAAATGGTATGCAATTCTCTTTATTGAATCTTTCTGTGGTTTTAATATCACAGTGATTGTAGGGTAATAAAACTAAATTTAAAGTGCTCCTTCTGTTTATATAATTTGTTGAAAACGTTGAACAGCATAGGTGTTAGCTCTTCCCTGGAAGTCTGATAGAATTCCATGATAAAACCATCTGACCCTATCCACCCTTTAATTTTGTTACTATAAATATTTTCTTGCTGTCTTTAGTTTGGATGAGGATTTGTCTATCTTATTGATCTTATCAAAGAACAGACATTTGTTTCATAGGCAATAAATATGGCCATCTTACCAAAACCAGTACACACATTCAATGCAATCCCCAACAAAATTCCAACACAGTTCTTCACAGAACTTGAAAGCACAATATTCAACTTCATATGAAAAAAAAAAAAATACCCCTGAATCTAAACAATCCTATACAATAAAAGAACATCAAGGGGCATCCCCATTCCTGATTTCAAGCTGTACCACAGGACAATTATAACAAAAACCAAATGGTCTTAGCAGAAAAACATACATGTTTATCAATAGAATTGAATCGAAGACCCCAGTGTAAATCTGCATACTTATGGACACTTGATTTTTTATAAAGAAGCAAAAGCTATACGATAGAAAACAGAAGGCATCTTTAACATATGATGCTGGTGTAACTGGATGTCTGCATGTAGAAGACATCAAATACAAAATGTGGACACGTCACCCCTTCCTAGAATTAAGAACAAAGCACACATTGAAAGAGTTAAAGGGAGCATTTGTGCAGCTGAATCCAAAGGATGGACCCAACGACTGCGGCTGCCAGGGATCCATCCCACAATCAGTCACCAAACATAGACACTATAGCATATGCCAGCAAGATGGTGCTGAAAGGGCCCGGATATAGCTGTCT